>JZKD02S0192808.1:0-13799 GCA_000966675.3 Picea glauca | reverse complement strand
CCATAATTGCTAGAAGATTTAAAAATATCCTTGACTCTTTCTTGAAAGCTTTTGAAGAGGAAGTGAATAACAGAAAATCTATAATTTATGGAATTTGTTTGTTCTAGAACCCTTGGAAATAAAGATCAAAATTAATGTATTTTAGCACCCATTTTCCTGTTCAAAGTATGTGAAACTTTTCTATATCTAATAGTAGACTCTTACATGTTTTTATTGCAATCTAAATAGGAATTGAGTAGGCAAAATTCAAATAAGTTATGTTTTTCCTACTTGCTTTCTATCATTCGTATTGACTACTTGATAAGGTATCAGTCAATCTTATTTACTTATATTAATCATTCTAGAAAAGCAAACTTAACCAAAAAATTTCATCCTTAGTTGTTATGGAATAGATTGCTAGAAATCCACTTGGACACTCATTTTGGGGTGCTGTCCCCTTTTACCATACTGGTCTGATATTTTCTCAGAAGATTTACTTATTTCCATTCATCTAGGAAGCATTTAGGTCATCCAAGAGAGTCAAATTTGCATCTGTTATTCAGTTTTTCTGTCAAAAAACAGCAAGTTCACCTTCCTGGTATTTTACTATTTATGCAAAACGGAGAAACTATAGTTGTTTCTCAATTTATGTGCACTTAGGCATTATCCTATCATTTTATGTTTCTTTTATTTATGGTTTTCTGCATAAAAGCAGCAAGATTAGCTTGGTGTCCTGCTCCAAGTTTACACAGATATAGGCTGTCATAATCATTTGCTTGCATTGATTTGCAGGCCCATCCATACCTAACACCTAGTTGGTCAGTTTTAGTGTGTTTTCTAGCATTTTAGAGTGCTTTTAGCTTCCTGTTTTGTGTTTACATGGCACAGAACAGCAATAGATTATCACTCATTTAAACCTATAAATAGTGATTTTCACATTTAGTTTTAATTTCTACATTTGTGTGCTTGCAAATTAAGGTCTAATTTTAATTCCTGGCCACGGTTTATTTCTTTCGATCCAGGTGATACTTACCATTTTTTATTATATGCTATTACCTTGACTATTTAGGTAAGCCCCACTATGTTTGAAAAACCACCAACCCAAAGTGAGACAAGATCAAAGCGAGGTGACATTGGCTGTACACCTAGATAGTTAGCTGGACCCCTTACATGTTTCGCAGGTGGAATTTCCAATTTCTAACCCAAGTCACAAGGTTAACCATATCTCAGGCTTTAGGATCGAAATAGTCATTTTCAAAAGGCTAATTCAACATTTTTTGAATAAAATTCGTTGTATGAGTCTTACTTGATGTTGTGTGTCATGCTTCATTCCTTCCCATGTCCGACCTGCTTCCAGCACCTAATGATAAGCTCTCACCAACACTGTTCACTCATTGACTCATGGCTCAAGAGTCGTGTTCCACTCCAACTCTCAAATTTCATTATTCATATAACACAACTCTTGACCTACAAAAAACAGCATGTGCATTACTTTCCCTCCCAACCACTGACGACTTGCTAACTGTTGCATGTGTATTCCTTTCCCTACCCACAACCTACTAACTATGGTCTACGTATTCTTTCACCTCCCAACAATCAACTACCTACTAATTATGGCTTTGTGTACAATTTATTCCCTTCCTCCCAAAGGCCAATATTAGTCTCTCAATATGACCATTTGATATTTGATACGCTTAGGGTTATTGTTTGGATTAAACTTAATTGCTTTAGGCTTGCGCAACTGCCAAAATTGTCCATATGTTTTTCAATTTTACAATTGCAATGTAGATATTATAGTTCCAACATTTCGAGCAAATTCTCTACTCATCTTCGAGCAGGGAAGAATCAAAGAAATAAGGAAATATGAATGGCAGTGAAATGAAAATGATGTAGTTATATAAATATGTCTGAGTCTATTAAGAATTCGTTTTATTATTTAGGTCAACTAAGATGATAAGTTGGATCAGAAAATTATCGGGTTAATCTGGTGTTTTATGGTGCTTTGATGGACAGTATTGATTTTAAGGGACATAGGAATGTTTTATGATATGTGAAGGTGTTAGCTTTCAAGGTTTACTCTGAAGTGTTTATACCATGTCTAGGGGTGCTTCATGAGATTTGAGGTGCATGGTGTGATGGATTTGCAAATTGGAGACGCCTCAATCACTGGTTGCTTCACTTCAGTTGGGTGCTTCCACAACATTCTTTCTTAGGGCAATGCAAATCTTCAGACAACGTGATGACATTCCACATGCTATCCACATGGAGAAGGTTGCTTGCTTGAAGAATGCACTATATTCAACAAGCATTTGGCATTCAAGAGGAGGGTGTTAATCCCTAGATCCCTAGACAAGAAGGGGTAGATTGGATACCTGCATGGAGGCATGGAATTGACTTGGGGAGACTTGGGTTGCAAGGATGTTCATGCAAGGGTAGTGGACCTAGTGGAGTACATGGCTTATTAGGATTGTTGGATTCATTGGAGGCATGGAGGAAGAGGATTCAACACATCTTGTGAAGCACCCTTGCATTAGATCCTTACTTGTGTACAACATCACCTTGGAGCTTGACATGTGCACCCTTGGAGCCTAGCGCTCTACATGTGTGATCCTACTTGTCACTTTGTAGGTTGCTTATAGGGGTTTACACCCACATATCTAATGTTAGCCTCACTAACCTCTCATATATAGAGAGGAAGGAGAGATTTATTTTATCAATCCTAAGTTGATTTCTTTTATCAATCCTCAATCTTGTTCATTTTGAGCTATAGATGTCATTAAGAGGAGCGCACTAATCTTCCTCTCTCGCACATCTTCATTTGTACTTTATCTCTCGTCTTGGAGGTGCTATAGGGTTTTTTGGAGTCTTTGGATAATCTTAAATACTAAAGTTAAGGTTTCATCCCTTGGAGACTTGGAGATTAGGGTTTTAAGACAACCCTAGTTTGTACTTGTTGAAGAGAAGAACAATAGGAGACCTCTCGCCTTGAAGTGCTTGCAAGTATCATCCTTACTTGTTGCATCTCCTTGGTGTCGTTTGATATTAAGTGATGTTTGGTCTTTTCGTAGTAGATTTCTAGTTAGTTGGACCCCTTACATGTTACGCAGATGGAATTCTCAAGTTCTAACCTAATTCACAAGGTTTGCCATATCTCAGGCTTTAGGATCGAAACAACAGTGGCCATAAAGACAATTTCAGATCTATTTTTTTTTATGATGAGATTGTCATAGAGGGCTGAAACTTGTTGGCACACTTTGGTATCTTTTCTCTTGAATTGCCTAATGGATTGGGGTCATTAAGAGGTGAAATATTATCTGTTGTTGTTGTTGTTTTATGCATATTCCATAACAGCCCTAATGTTGAAAATTCACAAGGTTAAGATGCAGAAAACCTCTAGGAAAGAAGTGAAATTTTAACCAATGGAGAGATTAATAAACTTGACCATAGGAGAGATCAATAATTCTAACCAAAGGAGAGGTAAAGAGAAGGAAGTTTGGTCGAATTAAAAATCAGGAAGGGAAGGGTGTGTTAGGTAAATAATTAGAGAAATGGAAGAGGAAGGGATCTCGAAGAGGAGACTTTTAGAGGGAAGACTAAAAAATTAAAATACAAGCACAAAAGCGGAGGAAGCTGGTGCAAATTAGGAGTCAATGATTGTTAGGCAAAACGGTTTGATTTTGATTGTGACTGATGATCAATGCCTAAGATTGACGAAGACAAAGGATGTCTTCTTTATTGATATTGTTGGGTTGTTTCTCAATTTCAATAGCTTCGCTAATTAAGCAGGTATAATAGTGGTGGTCGTTTGTAAGAATTTTGATTTGGTCAAAACATACATAATGTTTGGTGTTCAAAGAGTGTTTGACAATGGCAAATATTTTGGTTTGGACATGGTTGGTACTAACAATGTGTTCCATGAATCTTGTTTGAAATGAATGACTGATTTAGCCAATGTAAAAAGTGACACAAGAACAAGGGATTTCATAAATAGAAACAATAATATCGTGATAAGTGTAACACTAGTTGGTATAGCCATGTGTTGGCGGGTGCAAAGTCGCCCTTTGTCAACATCAGGGGTTACCCTCCATAAGAAGTCCCAATCAAACCTCTCACTAATTGGAATAGGGAACCCATCTGGATTACAGCTCGACAACCATTATGGGTTGTGGTTTTACCGATTGCAGCCTAGTCCACCGGTGAAGGTGAATGATGGAAGGTTATGCAAACGAAAGATGTAGATGAAGACTATGTAAATGCATGAAAGAAATCCCCACTCTACAATGCATAGGTGAAGTGTAACGTCCTCGGCCATCAACCCCACGACTGGGCAACGCTACTACGCAGAACATTCTCATAAATTTATATACATCGTGCATATTAAATCTAATTAACAGATTTAATGAAATTTAACCGACAACACAGAGTAATCACAGTATTACTGCTAGCATATAGAATTAATGGAATTAACAGTAAATATCATTGCAACGGAATACATGATAATATTGCAAGCATCACAGACATGCATTTTAATTGAAATTAAACACATGCATATACTTATCTTTGAAACTGTAGTAACTCCACCAACCACGTGCAGACCTTCCATGAACCTCCCAACCTTAGACCATGTTGCTCATCACGCTCTGCAATGGGTCACCCTCGAGCTGGGACCAAGCTCCACCCAGGGCAAGGGAATCCTAGACTAGGCTGAGGTTACAAGAAAACTGCACAGAGCAAACAGAAGGATTCTCTCCAGGAGCCTTCTTACGCCCACTACTCACGAACTCTCATTCCCCACATGCCTGTTCCACCCGGGAGTATACACCTTCACAAGCACAGTCCATCAGTGCTTCACCTCCCTCACAGGGTCTCAGCAACAAGCCGGATCAGGAATTCTCAAAGCTCTGTAGCTGGTGCTGGACTCTTTGTGTGAAAAAACCACTTCCCAACAGACTCTCTCACCTGGAGAGAGCTGCTCACAGGCCTGACAACCTGCCTCTTCTACCACGAGCCTGACAACCCGGTTCTTCAACCAGTTTTGAACTCAACTCCCGCAAGTTCAGGAATCAGCAGCAGCAACAGCTTTTGGTTAACTTACGGGTGACAGCAACAACAGGAAAATTGGGTGTGGACGTCCAGAAAACGGCAAAAGGCCATTTAAACACAGCATGATTCAAGTAACACCGGTTTTCAGGATGTGTGACAAGCAATCCACGCAGAGGTCGAACACAGACTCAACAATTCAGACAAAGGGTGAATCGGCTTCTCAAGAAAACATCACAGGCTTCGGGTTCAGAGTTGCGTGAGGGTGCATGCAAAGATCAGACACATCCACCACACAGTTCAGACAATGAACGACCGAATGGAGGATCAAACGCAAAGACCAGACAGAATTCCCAGTTTCAGACAGCACACAGCAGAATGGAGGACGAACCCCAAACTCAGTTGACGCTTCAGCTTTTAACCGCATGCGCCCATGTGAACACTTGTCTTCCCGGAACTGCATGTGTTCCCTTTTGCACTCTTGGAGCTGCATGCGTTGCCTCTCCCCGGACTTAGGATAAAAAAACATGTTTTGTCCCACAGCTTTAGAATAATTATAGAATGTTATTCTCAAGGACTTAAGCCCCTAAGCTTACCCCCTAGGCTCAAAACTTAGCCTCTCTTTCCAACCTTTCAGCCCCCTTTCCGTTACCCACTATGTGGAAGCTTAGTTCCCCATCCCTCTTTCTTCGTGGTCGGTCTGCACGCAGCGATGTTTATATTTTTATTAATGTTCTGCATAGTTACATATACAAAAATAGGCTCCTAGCCTTTAACACTTAGGCTCTCCGACCTAATAAACACATAAGCCCACTAGCTTATCAATACGCAACTCACGCGCCTACAAAACATGATTACAATTCATAAACATGATTACAATTCATAATATAACTGGGGCACTACCGAGGGATATTACAATCCCCTCCCCTTATTTTTGCACTATCCTTAGTGCAACTTTTACACAGTATCAGCAAGATTTTCAAAATCTTCAAAAAGATGTGAGTATTATGCCCGCATAGCATCTTCATGTTCCCATATCGCGTCCCCAGGACCGTACCAAGTCCACTAAACCTTTACAAGCCTTATGGCTCAATTCCAGAGCTGTTTGCTTTTCCGGTCCAATATGCGTACAAGATGCACTTGCAAGACACCTTCTTGCTCCACCTAAATCACATTCCAATCGATAACATGATTAGCATCAGGTATATATTTCTTAAGCAATGAAACATGAAACACATTATATATAGTCATGGATGCAGGTAATGCAAGCATATATGCAACTAGCCCAATCCTTTCTAGGATTTCAAATGACCCACAAAATCTGGTTGCCAACTTGGCGCAATTTCCCAGCTTCAGGGAACTTTTGTTACCTTTCACTTTCAGGAAAACATGCTTTCCCACTTTAAACTCTCTGTGGGTTCTATTCTTATCAGCATAACTTTTCTGCCTATCTTGGGCAGCTTTCAAATTTTGCTTAATTTTTAGCATTTGTTCTTCCATTTCCTTGAGCAACTCTGGCCCAACTACTGCCTAGTCAACTGGATTATCCCAGCTTACTGAAGTATTGCACTTTCTGCCATAAAGTGCTTCAAATGGGCTCATCTTCAACGATGCTTGATACCAATTATTGTAGGCGAATTCTACCAAGTGCAAGTAGTCTTCCCATTTCGATGGTTTGTCCATCACATACATCCTTAGCATGTCTTCTATTACTCGATTCACCCGCTCTGTCTGCCCATTCGACTCAGGATGATAGGTTGTACAAAAGTTCAGATTCATTCTAAACCCCTTGAATAACCCTTTCCAGAAATTTGAGGTAAATTTAGAGTCTCTGTCAAACACAATTGTCTTGGGAATTCCGTGCAATCTTGACACTTCCTTCATAAAGATGTCGGCAACATCCGTTGCCTTGTAAGTAGTCTTTAACGAAATAAAATGGGCAGCTTTCGTAAGCTTGTCCACTACCACCATGATTGAATCATGTTGCTTGCCTTTTCTAGGCAATCCTGTGATGAAATCCATTATCACTACCTCCAACTTCCACTCAGGAATGGGTAAAGGTTGCAGCAATCCTGTTGGGTGTCGGTGCTTAGCTTTAACCTTCTGGCACTCCATACATCTGGCGATGTATTCTGCAATCTCCTTCTTTATACCTGGCCAAAAGTAATGGCTCTTCACTGCTGCCACAGTCTTCTGGTATCCAGGGTGCCCAACATAAGGTACGTTATGCATTTCATGCAAAATGATAAGTTTCAAGTCCTAGACATTAGGTATATAAATTTTGTTCTTGTTCAGAAGTGTTCCATTGGTTTCCAATTTATAATTTTCCACTTTCTGTGGAATCTCACCTTCTTGTAGCTTTGCTACCAACTCCATGTACTGCAAATCTGCATTTGCAGCTTCCAAAACTCTACTCTTTATATCGGTTTGATACATGCTAATGGTCGTAGCATGTAATTCATGTACTCTCCTGCTGAGTGCATCAGCCACTTTGTTCTCCTTCCCTTTGATATGTTTGATATCAAAATCGTACTCATAGAGAAACTCCAACCACCTACTCTATCTAGCGTTCAAGGTTGGTTGATCAAACAAATACTTCAGACCGTTATGGTCTGTCCTCAATTCGAACCTCCTTCTCATGAGGCAATGTCTCCATTTCTTTAGAGCATGCACTATAGGTGCCAACTCCAAATCATGAGTGGCATAGTTCATTTCATGCTCTTTCAACTTTCTGGATTCATAACAAATCTCGAATCCATTCTGACTGAGGACTCCTCCCAGTCCTTCTTTGCATGCATCTGTGCATACCACAAAGTCTTCATTCGGATCTGCAATCCTCAGGATTGGAGCACTGTTTAAGAGTTGCTTCAATCACTGAAAGCTTTTCTCACAATCTTTTGTCCATTGAAACTTCTTCTCCTTCCTTTGCAAGGAAGTGATAGGGTGAGCTATCCTCAAGAACTCTGCAATAAACCTTCTGTAATAACCAACTAGACCCATAAAGGATCTGACTTCTATCACGTTCTTTGGCGTTGACCATTCTCTGATGGCCTCAATCTTCTTAGGATCTACAGCTATCCCATCCTTCGAAATAATATGCCCCAAGTAATGGATCTGCTCCGGATAAAACGAGCACTTGCTCAACTTGGCATACAGTTGGTGCTCTCTTAGCACTTGCAGCACCATCCTCAGATGTTGTTCATGCTCTTCCTCGAAATTGAAATACACCAGGATGTCATCCAAAAAGACGATGACAAACTTGTCCAGATAGTCCCTGAATACACCATTCATTAGGCACATAAAAACAGTAGGTGTGCTCAACAGCCCAAACGGCACCATTGTGAACTCATAATGACCATACCTTGTTCTAAAGGCGGTCTTGTTGATGTCTTCATCCTTTATTCTTACCTGGTGATATCCTGATCTAAGATCTATTTTCGAAAATATCTTAGCATCCTTCAACTAATCAAAGAGATCATCGATCCTTGGCAGAGGATACTTGTTCTTAACAGTCACTTTGTTTAACTGTCGAAAATCAATACACAATCTCAACGTCCCATCCTTCCTCTTCACGAACAGGATCGAGGCACCCCAAGGTGGCACACTTGGGCGTATATACCACTTCTTCAAAATATCTTCAAGCTGCAATTGCAGTTCCTTCAGCTCTGGTGTACTCATTCTGTAAGGATCTTTCGACACTGGAGTTGCTCCATGCATCAAATTTACAAAGAAGTCAATATATCCCTTTTTGGGGGTAATCCGGGTACCTCTTGAAATACATCTTCAAACTCCTTTAGTAACGCATGATCTCCAATACTTGACACCTTATCCTTAGGTGTTTCCTCCACATGGGCTGCAAATAATTGACAGCCTTTTCTGTAGCACTTCTTAAGCTGCAATGCTAAGATTTCTCTGATAGCAACAGCTCTGGGAATTCCTTGGACTGTTTTCCGATTTTCTTCCTCATCCAGGCAAGTGAATGCCTTGCTACGACAGTCCAGGATGGCGTGGTGTTGGTCCAACTAATCCATCCCAATTAAACAATCATAGGAACCCAAAGGTAGAACATTCAATTCAGCCTTTGTGTTCAATCCATTCATGTCCATTGGACAGGACTTAACTAACTCGGTCACTTTTCTCTTGGTTCCTGTAGCCAGCTGCACTAACCAAGACTTTTCATGTTTGTGTCTCGACAATTGCAAACTTTCCACCACTCTAGGATCTATATNAATCACATTCCAATCGATAACATGATTAGCATCAGGTATATATTTCTTAAGCAATGAAACATGAAACACATTATGTACAGTCATGGATGCAGGTAATGCAAGCATATATGCAATTAGCCCAATCCTTTCTAGGATTTCAAATGGCCCACAAAATCTGATTGCCAACTTGGCGCAATTTCCCAGCTTCAGGGAACTTTTGTTAGCTTTCACTTTTAGGAAAACATGCTTTCCCACTTTAAACTCTCTGTGGGTTCTGTTCTTATCAGCATAACTTTTCTACCTATCTTGGGCAGCTTTCAAATTTTGCTTAATTTTTAGCATTTGTTCTTCCATTTCCTTGAGCAACTCTGGCCCAACTACTGCCCTGTCAACTGGATTATCCCAACTTACTGGAGTATTGCACTTTCTGCCATAAAGTGCTTCAAATGAGCTCATCTTCAACGATGCTTGATACCAATTATTGTAAGCGAATTCTACCAAGTGCAGGTAGTCTTCCCATTTCGATGGTTTGTCCATCACATACATCCTTAGCATGTCTTCTATTACTCGATTCACCCGCTCTGTCTACCCATTCGACTCAGGATGATAGATTGTACAGAAGTTCAGATTTGTTCTAAACCCCTTGAATAACCCTTTCCAGAAATTTGAGGTAAATTTAGAGTCTCTGTCAAACACAATTGTCTTGGGAATTCCGTGCAATCATGCCACTTCCTTCATAAAGATGTCAGCAACATTCGTTGCCTTGTGAGTAGTCTTTAACGAAATAAAATGAGCAACTTTCGTAAGTTTGTCCACTACCACCATGATTGAATCATGTTGCTTGCCTTTTCTAGGCAATCCTGTGATGAAATCCATTGTCACTACCTCCCACTTCCACTCAGGAATGGGTAAAGGCTGCAGCAATCTTGTTGGGTGTCGGTGCTCAGCTTTAACCTTCTAGCACTCCATACATCTGGCGATGTATTCTGCAATCTCCTTCTTCATACCTGGCAAAAAGTAATGGCTCTTCACTGCTGCCACAGTCTTCTGGTATCCAGGGTGCCCAACATAAGGTACGTTATGCATTTCATGCAAAATCATAAGTTTCAAGTCCTAGACATTAGGTATATAAATTTTGTTCTTGTTCAAAAGTGTTCCATTGGTTTCCAATTTATAATTTTCCACTTTCTGTGGAATCTCACCTTGTTGTAGCTTTGCTACCAGCTCCATGTACTGCAAATCTGCATTTGCAGCTTCCAAAACTCTACTCTTTATATCAGTTTGATACATGCTAATGGTCGTAGCATGTAATTCGTGTACTCTCCTGCTGAGTGCATCAGCCACTTTGTTCTCCTTCCCTTTGATATGTTTGATATCAAAATCGTACTCATAGAGAAACTCCAACCACCTACTCTATCTAGCGTTCAAGGTTGGTTGATCAAACAAATACTTCAGACCGTTATGGTCTGTCCTCAATTCGAACCTCCTTCTCATGAGGCAATGTCTCCATTTCTTTAGAGCATGCACTATAGGTGCCAACTCCAAATCATGAGTGGCATAGTTCATTTCATGCTCTTTCAACTTTCTGGATTCATAACAAATCTCGAATCCATTCTGACTGAGGACTCCTCCCAGTCCTTCTTTGCATGCATCTGTGCATACCACAAAGTCTTCATTCGGATCTGCAATCCTCAGGATTGGAGCACTGTTTAAGAGTTGCTTCAATCACTGAAAGCTTTTCTCACAATCTTTTGTCCATTGAAACTTCTTCTCCTTCCTTTGCAAGGAAGTGATAGGGTGAGCTATCCTCAAGAACTCTGCAATAAACCTTCTGTAATAACCAACTAGACCCATAAAGGATCTGACTTCTATCACGTTCTTTGGCGTTGACCATTCTCTGATGGCCTCAATCTTCTTAGGATCTACAGCTATCCCATCCTTCGAAATAATATGCCCCAAGTAATGGATCTGCTCCGGATAAAACGAGCACTTGCTCAACTTGGCATACAGTTGGTGCTCTCTTAGCACTTGCAGCACCATCCTCAGATGTTGTTCATGCTCTTCCTCGAAATTGAAATACACCAGGATGTCATCCAAAAAGACGATGACAAACTTGTCCAGATAGTCCCTGAATACACCATTCATTAGGCACATAAAAACAGTAGGTGTGCTCAACAGCCCAAACGGCACCATTGTGAACTCATAATGACCATACCTTGTTCTAAAGGCGGTCTTGTTGATGTCTTCATCCTTTATTCTTACCTGGTGATATCCTGATCTAAGATCTATTTTCGAAAATATCTTAGCATCCTTCAACTAATCAAAGAGATCATCGATCCTTGGCAGAGGATACTTGTTCTTAACAGTCACTTTGTTTAACTGTCGAAAATCAATACACAATCTCAACGTCCCATCCTTCCTCTTCACGAACAGGATCGAGGCACCCCAAGGTGGCACACTTGGGCGTATATACCACTTCTTCAAAATATCTTCAAGCTGCAATTGCAGTTCCTTCAGCTCTGGTGTACTCATTCTGTAAGGATCTTTCGACACTGGAGTTGCTCCATGCATCAAATTTACAAAGAAGTCAATATATCCCTTTTTGGGGGTAATCCGGGTACCTCTTGAAATACATCTTCAAACTCCTTTAGTAACGCATGATCTCCAATACTTGACACCTTATCCTTAGGTGTTTCCTCCACATGGGCTGCAAATAATTGACAGCCTTTTCTGTAGCACTTCTTAAGCTGCAATGCTAAGATTTCTCTGATAGCAACAGCTCTGGGAATTCCTTGGACTGTTTTCCGATTTTCTTCCTCATCCAGGCAAGTGAATGCCTTGCTACGACAGTCCAGGATGGCGTGGTGTTGGTCCAACTAATCCATCCCAATTAAACAATCATAGGAACCCAAAGGTAGAACATTCAATTCAGCCTTTGTGTTCAATCCATTCATGTCCATTGGACAGGACTTAACTAACTCGGTCACTTTTCTCTTGGTTCCTGTAGCCAGCTGCACTAACCAAGACTTTTCATGTTTGTGTCTCGACAATTGCAAACTTTCCACCACTCTAGGATCTATATGACTATGGCTAGCCACGGAATCAATTAAAATAGTAAAGGCATGGTTGTTGATCATACCTTCCACTTCAATCATGTGCGACTGAAATTCAGCTTGCTTGTTGTCCAGGGCTGCATAGATACTTGGCATTCTACTGCCCATGTCCTCCACTGTTTCAGTTTGTTGAACATTATGGACAGCTCTCGCTTGGCCATTTTTGTAGGGACAATCTATGTACTTATGGTTTCCCTGACAGCCCCAACACTGAATCGGCGTCTGCCTTGGCCTTTGTTCCCCGATGTCAGCCATTCTCTTCTCTCTAAACAATGGCTATCCTTGAGGACTGTTTCTGAAAAAGGGAGGTTTGTTTCCCTTCTGCCTCTGCTCTTTCTTGAACCTTTTCTGATCATCCCAAGCCTTCTGAAAGGTAGGTCATTCTCTTTGTTGTTCATATAAGCATTTCGCTCTTCTTATCATTTCTTCCATAGTCTTAGGGTCATCATACTGAATCTTGTCCCCAATGGAAGGTGGTAGTCCACTCAGATACCTTTGAATCTTGACAGTCTCATCTTTGATGAACGGGACATACTTCAGCAATTCCAAAAATCTATGTTCATACTCCTCAATGGTCATACTGCCCAACTTGAGTTGAAAGAACTCTTTCATCTTTCTGTCGTAGTATCTTTTGGTCAAGTATTTCTTCTCGAAATACCTCTTAAATTCTTTCTAAGTGACATCTTTCTCTCTAATGTGTTGCACCTACAAAAGTTGATCCCACCACATGGATGCTTTTCCTTTCAATTGATACATCGCAATTCTTCCTTCTGCATGAGAGGAATAATTCTGCAGTTGAAAATATTTCCTCATGCCAAGCAACCATGTTTCAGCATCTTCCTCCTTATGTTCTCCATCAAACGTAGGAGGCTTAACCTTGTTCATTTCGCCCTTCAGCTCATCAACTTCAGATCTCCTGTACTTTCTGGTAGGAGATGGGCTTGAACAACTATGTACCCTCCTCTTAGAGAGACCTTGGGAGTGATGATGGTGTCTATCAACACTCCTTGATCTTCTTCCCTCAGAAGTCTGGTGACTTCCTGTTTTGCTCGAGTCTCTCTCCTTGTCCAACTTCTTTTCTATTCTCTCCAGACTCTTCATTAACTTTGAGTTGAATTCTCCCTGTTGTTGCTTACCTTTCATGAGCTTTTTGTTATCTGCTCGGTGAGTCTGGGCATCTTTCCGTAATCGTTCAATGATTTTCATCATATGCCCTTCCTTATCTATCTCCTCTCCATGCCCATTGGAGTTCGACCCTTCAACTCCCAAATGGACATCCATTCCTTTTGTTTCATCCTCAGAACCGGAAGCCGTCCGTGCCTCTTCCATTTCTTTTGCACTCAATGGCAATTCTATTCGGTCCTAGCACTTGTTGAACTTCTACATCACAATGTGCAGACAACCGGAATTTGTCAGGCCATTATTCCTTAACAAATCCCACAACATTCATAACAAACAC
>JZKD02S0192786.1:0-22546 GCA_000966675.3 Picea glauca | reverse complement strand
AATATAACTTTTAACTTCTTGACTTTTCCCCCCTCAGTGTGAGACTATGACCTAGTGGGGGTGCCCAGGCCACCGAGTCTCCTCATCACCTCTCTAAGAGGTGGGGGACATTACACGTTATAATGTTTAATCTGGAACATTTTAAATCAATAATCTCCCATCAACTTGAATTTCAGATTCAATCCACTGTTTGTGGGAAAAATATCCATCACACTATTGTGGATGAGGGAGCTTCTACCTGTGTCATGTCTTTGGCCTGTTGGAGAAGTGTTGGTTATCCTAATCTCAGCCAGTCCCCCACTACCCTCAAGAAATTTTATGGGTGTGGATTTAAACCCTATGGTATTTTTAGTTCCTTCGTTGTGGAAGTCAAGCAAAAAACAACTTATGTAGAGGTGGAAGTGGTAGAGTCCCCCCTTGATTATAATCCCTTGCTTGGTCGCAGTTGGTTCTATGCCATCACCATTGTTGCATCCTCGGTCTTTCGAATGTTATAGTTTCCCCATCAAGGTAAAATTGTGACTATTGACCAACTCAACTATTGCATTCTAGATTCTACTACCCATAGAGTTGATAACGTTATGTTAGTAGGCAATTCCCAACTATCTTATGAGAGTGTAGGGGTTGGCCTTTTGAAACAATCTACCCTAATGGGTACTTTCCCATTACCCGCCCCTACCTGATTTCATCCATGGTACACCAATCCCTAGGTTCTTCAGATCCTTGGGTCGTGCCAACTATGTCCCAGCTCAAGTTGTTTGGTGGCATCATGCCACTCAGCCCGTTTGAGGCAACATATCGTGCCATTCAGTTCGCTTATTGTTTTGATATTGTTGATACTCATCTTATTGTCTCATCAGACCCATACTCTTCGCAATCCTGGATTGATTCGTGTTTATCTTCTTCATATTGTTTCCTATAGGATTTTCCCTTGAATGAGTCCATTATGCAAGTCTTGAGTATTGAGGACCCTCCATGGGATGATATCCATCATCACTCATATTTCCCGCTTACTCCAAACCTTACAAAGAGTGGTAGTAAATCCATTCCTACCATCAATATGGTCAGTCTAATCGAATCTCCCATTCTAGATTTATCCGAAGGGAATTTGGCTACTAATACATAAAGTATTACTATTGACATATCCATAAAGCATGGTGTCACAGAACATGTCCACCTTGGCACACATTGTACTCCTGACGAGATCCAAGCATATGCAACCTTGTTCAACGAGTTTCATGATTTTTTTTCTTATATTTATGAAGAGATGTCAGGTATGATCCATCTATTGTTGTCCAAAAAATCAAGACATACCCAGAAGCTAAACATGTTCACCAGAAATTGTACCCAGTCCACCCTCGAAAAACATCGACTATCAAAGCTAAGGTAGAAAAACTATTGAAGGATGGTTTTATTTATCCTATCCCCTTGATGGAATGGGTATCTATCATCATTCTCGTCATGAATAAACAAGGAAATATTAGAGTATGTGTCTATTACCATGATCTTAATATATATTGTCCCAAGGACAACTATCCTTCCCCGTTCATCGAACAAATCATAGATAATTGTGGTGGAAGCATAATCTTCTCATTCATGGATGGATTTTTTGATTATAATCAGATTGATATACTCTCAACCGTCCAACACAAGACAACTTTCATCTACCCATGGGGTACGTTCTCCTATCGTAAACTCCCTTTTGGCCTTAAAAATGTTGGGGCTACCTTCCAGTGGGACATATTGTATGCTTTCCATGACATTAAACATATTGTGGACCCCTATTTAGATGATTTTCCCACTCATTCAATTTGTCGTGACGACCACATCAAAAATATCTGAGCCATCTTTCTTCGGTGTCGCTATTATAGAATATGTCTTAATCCACACAAACACATTTTTTGTGTTGAATCTTGCCATATTCTTGATTTCATAGTCTCCAAGAATGGGATCATATTGGATCCATTAAAAGTCAAGGAAATTACTTCATTTCTCCCTCCCACCACTATCATCTAGATTCAAATTTTGCTAGAGAAAGCAAACTTTTTGCATCACTTTATTCGCAATTATGCATAAATCACTAATGGATTCATGCAACTCTTGAAGAAAGGTATCCCTTTTATTTGGGATGATCATGCACAATGATATTTTTATGCCCTAAAACATGCATTAACGCATGCACCATTGTTACATCCCCTTGATTACACCAAATACTATATATTATACATTGTTGCTTATGTTTCCACCATTGGAATGGTGTTAGTTCAACAGATTGATAGTGACCAAGAACATGTAGTTTACTATTTGAGAAAAGGCCTTTCGAGTCCTAAACTCAACTACTCTCATGTCAAAAAGTTGGCTCTGGAAGCCACCATCCTTGTTTAGATATTTCATCACTATACCATGCTTCACAAAACTATCATTATCGTAGACACTAATCCGATGTACTACATCCTTCTACATTAAGTACTGGGGGGAAAATACTCATGCTGGATCATGATCCTTCGGGAGTTCTATCTAGAATTTGAGAATTCCAATTCTAAGAAATTGTTATTCTTTGTTTATATTTTATGAAACCTTCCCCGTGTTAGCATAGATACTGAGCCCATAGACTCTCTTCCCAATGAGTCTCTATTTCTTATCAATATGTTTGACTCGTGGTATGGATATATCACTTTGTATCTCCAAACTCAATGTTTTTGACCTGAACTTTCACAAAATGATCATTGTCATATCCTTCATCATGATTGTCATTATGTTATCATTAGTGACACTTTGTATCATCGCGACATTGATTCCCTCTTGCAACGTTGTCTTAATTATGATGAGGCTGAAACTATTTTAAATGATTTCCACTATGGAGCATTTGGTGATCATCTCTCTGGGATGGCTACGACCCAGAAGATCTTACACGCTGGGTATTTTTGGCCTTCCATATTTAAATATTGTAGTGAGGCCATTAAAAAGTTCCTACCTTTCTAGTGTTTTCATCCTAAAAAGTGCTCCTCCCCTTCTCCATTACACCTAGTCATTGTTGTTGGCCCTTTTGCAAAATGGAGTATAGATTTTATGAAATGTAAGCCTATTGTTAGAGTCCTATAGTTCATAGTATCAAATGATGATTGAATATTTTTCTTTTAGTGATTTTGTATTCTAAATAATATTACATTCTGCAAATGATTTCCAAAAGATAAAGATAAAGATAAAAAATAATAAAAATGAAAAGAGGGTAGAAAAGAAAAGAAAAATAGAAAGAGACAAACAAGAAAAACCCCATGAAAAGAAAAATAATTTTGAATCATATAGTTTAATCATGATGAGACAATTTTCAATTTTTGTTGTTAGGTTAGAGAATGATTTTACCAAACTATCTAATCTTGGCTAAAATAGTTAGGTAGATGAATAAATTAATCCAATTCTTTAAGTTGGATTAATTAGTTAGATGCATAGGATAGAATATAGGTTAGATAAATTTTCCCTTCAGAGAAAATTATACAGGGTCTGCACATTAAAATGCACCCTAAGTTGATGAAATAAGTTAGATTAGTATAGGAAAAATAAATTGAGAATGTAAAGGTTTCAAAAGAAAATATTTTTTTTTATGGCGCATATTTTTTATCCAAAGTGGAAAAGTGACCAGACATTTTGTATTGTAGCACATAAATTCTGTGAAGATCTCCCCCGGTAGCATCATCCCTTTCTCGATTGGCGACCCTCAATTGCCCCCCCCCCAACTTAGATACCTTTATCGACGGAAGGGGGGTTCGAAAAGTGGTTTTCCCCACCATGGCCCCACCTAACATGGCACCTTCTCATCATTTCAAACCCCCCCCTTCGTTTACCACATACCGCCTACCCCCCCTCCAAAATCTTCATAACCCTCTCCTGATACCAAACACCTTCCTGCATACACTCCCCTCTCCCTACACAACACATGTCCCACACCTTCTATCTGTTAGCCGATTAATCCCTTCCCCCATGACCATTAGTTGTCCCGTAACGGTCTTGTGCCCTAACGGATACCCATGCACATAAAAAAAACCCCATTCCCCCCCGTTACACTATTTGTTGACCGAGAACCCGTGAAGACCAAGTAGAGCTAGCTATCAGACTACCACTTCCATCACTTACCTTCAACTGGTGAGCTATTTTCTAGGTAATTACAACATTGCTAACCTATTTTTATTTCTTCAATTATGTCTCCCAAAGGCAAGTATGTTGACACCTATGAAAATCCAATGGTTCCCCCTCCAATTGACCTTGACCACATTCCTCTGGCAAACAAATATTATAAATTTGCAGAGCCTAAGTGTGATTTCAATTTATTCGAATTGCACTACTAGATGAAGGATATTTTCCTTGACCAGAGTGAGGAAATTGGACTCTGGGAATCCAATTTACCCCTCTACATTTTTCCCCAAACCTACCCTTTCCCTCAATTCATCCTTAAATGCCAAGCTAGTTATATGCCAAGCCAAAGAGCCATTTCATCACACAATGGTGAAATTTTGTTTACAATTACTCCTAAGACCATTAACCAAATGTTGCAGATCCCTCAAAACAAATCCACCACCCCTTTCTCTATCAAATCCCTAAATGAATTATATCAAAAAATGACCTTTTCCCAGAGAGCCCAAATCTTTGAAATTTTCCTCCCTGAAGATGCCCAACTGCCTAAGAAAATTCCACCATACCCCTCTTCTATTTTCCCAAAAAAGGCCAATCAAATTATCTCCATGCTCTCATGTTTATTAGGATATTATTCTGATGAATGGATAGATCAACCTATTTTAGGTTTTCTATCCATTTTATCTACAAAAGAAAAGGTTTCTATGAAGTTCAATTTCAGTCAATTCTTGGCTGACAACATTCATGAACAATTTATTAAGTTTCAAACTGAAGGAATGTTTAAGTATTCTTCAATTTTGGTATATATGTTCATTTTCTATCAAGCAGACAAATTTCCTTTTCCACTCCAAAAGCTAAATAAACAAGGAATCCCACAATCAGTGATCTTTTGGACTTCATTGGTGAGAAAGAAATCAGTGGAGTACAGTTTCAAAGATTTTATTGATCAATTCATTTATCCAGCTACTTTTTAACTGAGCAGCAGTATAGAACCCAGGGTTAGTGAAGAAATTCAAAAGGTTTTACATCTAACTGAGCAGGCCAAGACAGGTGACTGGTATTTATACCATAATTATACATAAATAAGGGTGTATGGATGTGAGCATTAGAGTACATAATATAGATGATAAATTCAAATGAAATTCACTTTGTAGCAGGCAAGAAGAAATCTCAGCTCAGAATTAAAACTCAGATAAGACCATTTATTTGCAATAGTAGAGCAGTAGGTGAAGAAGCAGATATCCTCTTAAAATAGATGAACTTTCCTCTAATATTTACTTGGTCATATGATCCATTTGGAATTATTTCTGAGATGAGGACCAAATAGAAGAACACTCCCAATGTGCATACACAAAGGCTAGAGATTGAAAAATATATGAACTAGGATGAGTAGGAAGAGAACACTTTGCAAGAAGAAGAAGAGAAGCTTATGTCTATGACCACTTCACAGACCATCACACCTCAGAGACAAGCATAAAAAATATCAAGAAATGAAGAATTTCCTTCATTTACAAAGGTCTCAGCAAATGATTTTCAAAGACATAGGAAGAAGACTAAAACCATTCCTACAATAGGTTTTCTTAAAGAGGGATAAATGTAGTCTACAAAAGTTTTTGAAGGATCACACTCTTTAGCACAGTCAGTCAGTTTGTTTACAGAATCTCCATCATCATTAGCTTCACAAAGGAATCTAGAAAAAACTCTAACATCTGGATCAATTCATGGAGAAAAGGAGTCAAAAAAAAATTACAAGTACAAGGAAATTAAGAAAAAGAATGAACTTCTCAAAATCAATACTTATACTCAATTTTGGAAACAAACTTCTACTGCTCAGCATAGAATTTTGTCACATTTTGACATGGAGAAGGGAAGAATGCAAATGGAATTCTTACAAGCACAGGTCCCCTATCCAAAGACAATAGTCGATTACAAGAAGACTTCTTTTGAATTTGATATAAAGGATGTCCATCCTATTGATCAGATGCATATGCACAGAAAGACAGAGGAGATGGTTTTTTCAACCCTGACAAACACTTCAATGACAGCTTCCAAATTACAGGTATCACTGACTAATATCCAATCTCAATTGAAGATTGAAAAGATATTATCTTTGGCCAAAGATAATAAGATAAAATCATTAGAAGAATTAGTTCTCAAGATTCGATATGACCTAGCTAATGTCAAAGCAGCAGAAGAGTTGATAAATAATAAGAATGCTAACATAGCGTCACTCAAGAAATAGTTGAAACTACCAGCAAAAGAGGATTCACGGACTAAAGAGGTGGCTGAGACAGAGAGCCAAAAAGAAGAAATGCTCAAATTGATTATGGAGAAAAATGCACAGATTAGGGAAATGGAAGCAAAGATGGAAAAGTTGATCAAGGAAAAAGAGAAGAATGCATAGTTGGCCATAGTTCCTCTAGATGTAGTGCCTCTGATAGGGATAAGAACATCAGAATTTTCTACATCAACATCAACCCTAGCACAAACTACAAATGCCTCGGATAAAATGGTGAAATCTATGGAGGACATGTCCATACAAGGAGTAGAAATCAAAAAGTTACAGGAAGAATTAAAGTCATTGCAAGAATAGAAATCAAGGATCGAGACTTTTCATCAGGAAGAAATAAATAAATCTCATAGGCTTAGCCAACGACTACAACAGTTAGGAAAAGAAACAACTGTGGCTAATACCTTATCCCAAGCTAAGAAAAATATATGTGTAGAAATCAATAAATCCATGACAGAGATTTGGCCTTCTATATAGATCATCTTTGAGAAGCATGAGTTAATCCAGAAAGCTAAAGGAGCCATTGAAATAATTAAGGAAGAATTGGGATAAAAGGCAACAAATAGAAGCCACAGATCTCATCAGGTTTCTAAATTCTAAAAACAAAGAGGAGTTAGAGGAGCTAGAGATAGAAGACAGAACTGAAACTATCCTAGAAGTTAAAAGGGTTCTAACTAAGAAAGGCCTCTTGTTGCAATTGGAAGAAAAATGTCAGGTTATGGACATAGGTGTGCAAAGGTTCTTCAACAAGTTTGAGGCGATAAACAAGAAAGGACTGCATGTTTTATTAGTGCTAAATGACAAGTTAATCACTTTTCCTTATTATAACTAGAAATTAAAGACAGTGGAAAAAGATAATTCAAAATTCGCAGAAATACAAGGAAGCATCATTGGGAAAGCATTCCTAGAAACAATGCAGTTTGATTTGAACATTCAGCATGAGATAAAACAAATTTTCATCACCAAACCCACTTTTTCTAAATACACAGAGGTGGATGAAATTTATAGGAAATTACTCAAAATGTCAATCCCAAGTAAAAAAAGGTTGGAAAAGTTGTGCGAGTTACTTGAGTAAAGATGGGTTCTACTTTTCATCATCAAGGACCAACAACTAAGTAGAAGTCAAAGGGACAAATCAACAACAACTTCCATCAAAACAGTTCCAGAAATTCGGGCAGATCTAAACAATCCTATATTTTTGTGATTAGAGATAGAGTTAGTTTAGACATTCCTGAAATATATCATGATTAATTATGACAAGATATTTTGTAATAAATGTATAAATACTTCTCATTTCGAAGTATGTAAGGCTGATTTTTGCATCCAAGAATGTTATTTTGTAAGATTCAAGTGAATGGATCAGTAATAAAAAGGGGCTCTTTCACAGGATTCTCATGTCAAAATGTTGGTGAAGTGCATCTATCTCTATTTATGTTTTCCTTTCTTTGTTATCATTTATATGTGTTTCCAATCCTAATTATTCAAAAGAAGGTTGACGAACATAATTTATTTTAATATACTATGTTTCTAGCTTTGAATAATTTTTATGTTTTCAACAGAAATTAAGTAAAAATCATTCTTAATTGCTCTTTTACTTAATCGAATTCCTTTCATTTCTTCCTTTTCACTTCATCCAAATTTACAAGATCCAAACAGTTTAACTACCTTTCCCTATGAAGAAACCTAATTAAAATATGAAATCAATCCCTATTTTAAGAGACAAACCCCATATCCCAATGGTAATTTAAGCATTCAATCAAACAAACAATTCAAGACAAACAAACAAATCCTGAACTATCATAACTAGCCTAATATTTTAAATATAAACAAATCTAAATCTTACAGAGAGATCCCTCTCTGAAGCTGGTAGGGCTAGATCCCAACTTCCAAGGTAGTTGTCTGGTTACCTTTGTCCTTTCTTCTACAACCTCTAGAAATTATAGAGCGATAACACCTACCTCAGTTAGGGGGCATGGTTACATTATTGTCACCATTGATTACTTCACTAAGTGGGCCGAGGCTATGCCTACATTTTTAAATGATGGCAAGAATGTTGCACTCTTTGTGTTCAATCACATTATCTCTTGTTTTGGAGTCCCGAAAGCTATCATTACAAATCATGCTTCACATTTCCGTAATCATATGGTGAATGAATTAAGCAAAAAATTAGGGTTTTTCCACGAGAATTCATCTCCTTACTACCCTCAAGCAAATGGTCAGGTGAAAGCAATCAACAAAGTTTTAAATACCATGATCCAGTGTATGGTAGGGAAACATAAATCAGACTAGAACCTCAAGATTTTTTCGGCCCTTTGGGCCTACAAGATCACCACAGGATTTACTCCTTTTCAATTAGGTTACGATCTGGAAGTAGTACTTCTGATTTAATGTGAAATTTGATCACTTCAATTAGCCATATAATTATTGCCAAACACCACTACTGAAGAAGAAAAAAAATTGTACCTTGCAAAACTTGACGAGACTCATCAAGATGCTGATATTTTTAATGAAATACATAAAAGGCGTGTCAAAATAAATTACAATAAATCCATTCATCCTCGGACCTTCGAGGAAGGTGACTTAGTCTTAGTTTACAATCAAGATCATGACAATCTAGGAGAAGGAAAATTGGAACTCATGTGGCATGCTCCCTATGCTGTCAAATGTGTGCTACAAAAAGGGGCCTATGAACTAGTGATTACAATGGAATACCTTTGAAGGAGCCCTGCAACAGGATCTATCTTAAGAAGTACTATGAATAGGTGCATCCTAGTGTGGTGCTTTGTACATATGTGTCATAATTTTCATGTGAATTTGGTTTGGTGTGTTTTACACTTTTGACTGAGGATTTTTATCCACTACAACTTATTTCTCCATGTGCTCTTGTGCATAGATGCCAATATTTTTTTCCTGTATGTTTCAATTTTGTGGATGGTGCTAGAATACATACTCAAAATTTGGCTTCTACGGCCTGGACCATATTTTCCTCTATCGATGAGTTGGTGAGTTACGGGGGAATGTTCCTTGGATCGGCTGCCAATNAGAGCCTAAGTGTGATTTCAATTTATTCGAATTGCACTACTAGATGAAGGATATTTTCCTTGACCAGAGTGAGGAAATTGGACTCTGGGAATCCAATTTACCCCTCTACATTTTTCCCCAAACCTACCCTTTCCCTCAATTCATCCTTAAATGCCAAGCTAGTTATATGCCAAGCCAAAGAGCCATTTCATCACACAATGGTGAAATTTTGTTTACAATTACTCCTAAGACCATTAACCAAATGTTGCAGATCCCTCAAAACAAATCCACCACCCCTTTCTCTATCAAATCCCTAAATGAATTATATCAAAAAATGACCTTTTCCCAGAGAGCCCAAATCTTTGAAATTTTCCTCCCTGAAGATGCCCAACTGCCTAAGAAAATTCCACCATACCCCTCTTCTATTTTCCCAAAAAAGGCCAATCAAATTATCTCCATGCTCTCATGTTTATTAGGATATTATTCTGATGAATGGATAGATCAACCTATTTTAGGTTTTCTATCCATTTTATCTACAAAAGAAAAGGTTTCTATGAAGTTCAATTTCAGTCAATTCTTGGCTGACAACATTCATGAACAATTTATTAAGTTTCAAACTGAAGGAATGTTTAAGTATTCTTCAATTTTGGTATATATGTTCATTTTCTATCAAGCAGACAAATTTCCTTTTCCACTCCAAAAGCTAAATAAACAAGGAATCCCACAATCAGTGATCTTTTGGACTTCATTGGTGAGAAAGAAATCAGTGGAGTACAGTTTCAAAGATTTTATTGATCAATTCATTTATCCAGCTACTTTTTAACTGAGCAGCAGTATAGAACCCAGGGTTAGTGAAGAAATTCAAAAGGTTTTACATCTAACTGAGCAGGCCAAGACAGGTGACTGGTATTTATACCATAATTATACATAAATAAGGGTGTATGGATGTGAGCATTAGAGTACATAATATAGATGATAAATTCAAATGAAATTCACTTTGTAGCAGGCAAGAAGAAATCTCAGCTCAGAATTAAAACTCAGATAAGACCATTTATTTGCAATAGTAGAGCAGTAGGTGAAGAAGCAGATATCCTCTTAAAATAGATGAACTTTCCTCTAATATTTACTTGGTCATATGATCCATTTGGAATTATTTCTGAGATGAGGACCAAATAGAAGAACACTCCCAATGTGCATACACAAAGGCTAGAGATTGAAAAATATATGAACTAGGATGAGTAGGAAGAGAACACTTTGCAAGAAGAAGAAGAGAAGCTTATGTCTATGACCACTTCACAGACCATCACACCTCAGAGACAAGCATAAAAAATATCAAGAAATGAAGAATTTCCTTCATTTACAAAGGTCTCAGCAAATGATTTTCAAAGACATAGGAAGAAGACTAAAACCATTCCTACAATAGGTTTTCTTAAAGAGGGATAAATGTAGTCTACAAAAGTTTTTGAAGGATCACACTCTTTAGCACAGTCAGTCAGTTTGTTTACAGAATCTCCATCATCATTAGCTTCACAAAGGAATCTAGAAAAAACTCTAACATCTGGATCAATTCATGGAGAAAAGGAGTCAAAAAAAAATTACAAGTACAAGGAAATTAAGAAAAAGAATGAACTTCTCAAAATCAATACTTATACTCAATTTTGGAAACAAACTTCTACTGCTCAGCATAGAATTTTGTCACATTTTGACATGGAGAAGGGAAGAATGCAAATGGAATTCTTACAAGCACAGGTCCCCTATCCAAAGACAATAGTCGATTACAAGAAGACTTCTTTTGAATTTGATATAAAGGATGTCCATCCTATTGATCAGATGCATATGCACAGAAAGACAGAGGAGATGGTTTTTTCAACCCTGACAAACACTTCAATGACAGCTTCCAAATTACAGGTATCACTGACTAATATCCAATCTCAATTGAAGATTGAAAAGATATTATCTTTGGCCAAAGATAATAAGATAAAATCATTAGAAGAATTAGTTCTCAAGATTCGATATGACCTAGCTAATGTCAAAGCAGCAGAAGAGTTGATAAATAATAAGAATGCTAACATAGCGTCACTCAAGAAATAGTTGAAACTACCAGCAAAAGAGGATTCACGGACTAAAGAGGTGGCTGAGACAGAGAGCCAAAAAGAAGAAATGCTCAAATTGATTATGGAGAAAAATGCACAGATTAGGGAAATGGAAGCAAAGATGGAAAAGTTGATCAAGGAAAAAGAGAAGAATGCATAGTTGGCCATAGTTCCTCTAGATGTAGTGCCTCTGATAGGGATAAGAACATCAGAATTTTCTACATCAACATCAACCCTAGCACAAACTACAAATGCCTCGGATAAAATGGTGAAATCTATGGAGGACATGTCCATACAAGGAGTAGAAATCAAAAAGTTACAGGAAGAATTAAAGTCATTGCAAGAATAGAAATCAAGGATCGAGACTTTTCATCAGGAAGAAATAAATAAATCTCATAGGCTTAGCCAACGACTACAACAGTTAGGAAAAGAAACAACTGTGGCTAATACCTTATCCCAAGCTAAGAAAAATATATGTGTAGAAATCAATAAATCCATGACAGAGATTTGGCCTTCTATATAGATCATCTTTGAGAAGCATGAGTTAATCCAGAAAGCTAAAGGAGCCATTGAAATAATTAAGGAAGAATTGGGATAAAAGGCAACAAATAGAAGCCACAGATCTCATCAGGTTTCTAAATTCTAAAAACAAAGAGGAGTTAGAGGAGCTAGAGATAGAAGACAGAACTGAAACTATCCTAGAAGTTAAAAGGGTTCTAACTAAGAAAGGCCTCTTGTTGCAATTGGAAGAAAAATGTCAGGTTATGGACATAGGTGTGCAAAGGTTCTTCAACAAGTTTGAGGCGATAAACAAGAAAGGACTGCATGTTTTATTAGTGCTAAATGACAAGTTAATCACTTTTCCTTATTATAACTAGAAATTAAAGACAGTGGAAAAAGATAATTCAAAATTCGCAGAAATACAAGGAAGCATCATTGGGAAAGCATTCCTAGAAACAATGCAGTTTGATTTGAACATTCAGCATGAGATAAAACAAATTTTCATCACCAAACCCACTTTTTCTAAATACACAGAGGTGGATGAAATTTATAGGAAATTACTCAAAATGTCAATCCCAAGTAAAAAAAGGTTGGAAAAGTTGTGCGAGTTACTTGAGTAAAGATGGGTTCTACTTTTCATCATCAAGGACCAACAACTAAGTAGAAGTCAAAGGGACAAATCAACAACAACTTCCATCAAAACAGTTCCAGAAATTCGGGCAGATCTAAACAATCCTATATTTTTGTGATTAGAGATAGAGTTAGTTTAGACATTCCTGAAATATATCATGATTAATTATGACAAGATATTTTGTAATAAATGTATAAATACTTCTCATTTCGAAGTATGTAAGGCTGATTTTTGCATCCAAGAATGTTATTTTGTAAGATTCAAGCGAATGGATCAGTAATAAAAAGGGGCTCTTTCACAGGATTCTCATGTCAAACTGTTGGTGAAGTGCATCTATCTCTATTTATGTTTTCCTTTCTTTGTTATCATTTATATGTGTTTCCAATCCTAATTATTCAAAAGAAGGTTGAAGAACATAATTTATTTTAATATACTATGTTTCTGGCTTTGAATAATTTTTATGTTTTCAACAGAAATTAAGTAAAAATCATTCTTAATTGCTCTCTTACTTAATCGAATTCCTTTCATTTCTTCCTTTTCACTTCATCCAAATTTACAAGATCCAAACAGTTTAACTACCTTTCCCTGTGAAGAAACCTAATTAAAATATGAAATCAATCCCTATTTTAAGAGACAAACCCCATATCCCAATGGTAATTTAAGCATTCAATCAAACAAACAATTCAAGACAAACAAACAAATCTTGAACTATCATAACTAGCCTAATATTTTAAATATAAACAAATCTAAATCTTACAGAGAGAACCCTCTCTGAAGCTGGTAGGGCTAGATCCCAACTTCCAAGGTAGTTGTCTGGTTACCTCTGTCCTTTCTTCTACAACCTCTATAAATTATAGAGCGATAACACCTACCTCAGTTAGGGGGCATGGTTACATTATTGTCACCATTGATTACTTCACTAAGTGGGCCGAGGCTATGCCTACATTTTTAAATGATGGAAAGAATGTTGCACTCTTTGTGTTCAATCACATTATCTCTTGTTTTGGAGTCCCGAAAGCTATCGTTACAAATCATGCTTCACATTTCCGTAATCATATGATGAATGAATTAAGCAAAAAATTAGGTTTTTTCCACAAGAATTCATCTCCTTACTACCCTCAAGAAAATGGTCAGGTGAAAGCAATCAACAAAGTTTTAAAGACCATGATCCAGTGTATGGTAGGGAAACATAAATCAGACTAGAACCTCAAGATTTTTTCGGCCCTTTGGGCCTACAAGATCACCACAGGATTTACTTCTTTTCAATTAGGTTACGACCTGGAAGCAGTACTTATGATTTAATGTGAAATTTGATCACTTCAATTAGCCATAGAATTATTTCCAAACACCACTACTGAAGAAGAAAAAAAATTGTACCTTGCAAAACTTGACGAGACTCATCAAGATGCTGATATTTTTAATGAAATACATAAAAGGCGTGTCAAAATAAATTACAATAAATCCATTCATCCTTGGACCTTCGAGGAAGGTGACTTAGTCTTAGTTTACAATCAAGATCATGACAATCTAGGAGCAGGAAAATTGGAACTCATGTGGCATGCTCCCTATGCTGTCAAATGTGTGCTACAAAAAGGGGCCTATGAACTAGTGATTACAATGGAATACCTTTGAAGGAGCCCTGCAACAAGATCTATCTTAAGAAGTACTATGAATAGGTGCATCCTAGTGTGGTGCTTTGTACATATGTGTCATAATTTTCATGTGAATTTGGTTTGGTGTGTTTTACATTTTTGACTGAGGATTTTTATCCACGACAACTTATTTCTCCATGTGCTCTTGTGCATAGATGCCAATATTTTTTTCCTGTATGTTTCAATTTTGTGGATGGTGCTAGAATACATACTCAAAATTTGGCTTATGCGACCTAGACCATATTTTCCTCTATCGATGAGTTGGTGAGTTACGGGGGAATGTTCCTTGGATCGACTGCCAATAATGTTGCAGAATATCATGCTATGATAGGACTTTTGATTTTGGCATCTTCCATTGGTATCTCATTTTTTATAGTTAACCTCGATTCCCAACTTGTGGTTTGTCACCTTAATCACATATATTCCATTTTTTATCCATTTTTATTACATATGTATCCTAGGATTTGTCACCTTGAGAGTTTCTTCGATTATATTAAATACATACACATACCTAGGTTATTAAATGTTGTCACAAATTCTCTAGCTAATTACGTGAGAAATTGCCATCTTACACACATATAAACATGTAAAATAAAATAGACAATACATTTAGGCACCAAATAAATATCATCATTCCATTTAGTACTGACAAATAAGTAATCAAGGAAAAAATCCATATATATATATAGAGAGAGAGAGTGTGTGTGTGTGTGTCACATCTATCCAAAATGTATAAAGGTAAAAAAAAAAATCAAGCTATATAACCCATACATCATACATCATCTCCAAAAAGAGTGCTATTGAGGGGAACTTCACTCCCCTCGCACATTTTTCTCCTCATAGCACACTACTTCTCTCACCACCTGATGCAATAAGTTTCTCATCCCTACTAACACACCTACAACATGCCTTTGCAATTGCCTCGAGACCTCTAATATACGCATAGGGGGGACCCCCATAGTCAATCCCCTAAGTTTTATTTCCACATCATGGAGCTCTATGTCCTCATACACCTGTTGCATATGAAATAGAAAAGGTGGCACTATGTGGTGAGCTAGCACCAATAATCCATCTGGTCGTATCAGTTCCTTATCTTCGTAAGGAGATAATATTTTGATTAAAAACCCTTTGTACACCAAAAATATATATATAAAATATATAAAATCAAAAAAAACATTGAGCATGAGATCATGAGATCATGAGTACCTAACACATCCTAGTGTGCCCCTTCTGGCAGCACCAAGTCATTTCTACCTCGAAAGTTAACACCTGAATAAGGGAAGTCCTATATCATAGGAATCTGCTTCTTCCACTATGCGAAGAATCTCTCGTCAAACGAAAAATACTACGGGACCCCCACCAAGTCTCAGTATGAAGCTAGTCCACTTCTCCATTCTTGACTCCATTATGGGATGATCTGGTAGCACAATATGGGGTTGTAACAAAGGAACTCTCTCCAAAAAAAAGGAAACAAGCAATGAACCATAGCCAAACTATTTTTTCTTATCAGTCTTACATCAAGTGATTTGGTTTTTGAGGCTCACCAAAACACCCTCCCACCAATTGAATACGTTGGGCTTCATGCATTCAACCTCATAGGCCATCTGTGACTTCATGATCATATGAGTTCATGTGATTCTGGCCAATTTGCTAATGGTGAATTCAATCACGCGAAGTGGTTGATCCTCGATCTCTTTGATCATAATTTTTACAATGGTCCTATCAACACCCTCCTTGTAGTAAGTGGAAATATACTCCTCAATGGACATCGTAGTAGCTCGTTTAACAACCAAAGAAACAGGGGCACCTCATTTTGATAGCCCTTTCAAAAAACATATGTCCTCTACCTCGATTTCTAAATCGTGAGGACCCACTTTGAACACTTTCTCATTGGGATCCCACATTTGGATTAGATGCTCAAGAAGCATTAGATCCTTTCTCGTGTTTTTAATTTTGAAAAAATTCAGTAGACCACAATTTCTTAGTGTGGAGATTGTGTTATCCCTCAAGGCCACGATTTCATCTCTCTCATGTCCATGCTCTTTCCACTCAAGCATATTTCCCAAACTCACATACAAATAATTTTAAAAACATTAGATCCATTGGGGAAAATATTCCTATATTTTTTATGGCCAAAAAATTCAAAAGCATTGTTTTTTGCGTCAATCGCACCCTTTCCGTTGGATACAGAGTGACTAGGGTCCTTTGCCAGTGCAAACAGAGAATCCTAGTTTCTCCCCCCGATACTAGGAAGGTGCGACCATCCAAGGGCGCAAACCGATCCCTAATATATTCTCGAAACCACCCAAATACATCATGAAACGTAGAAAAAAAAAGACATTAAATTGACGAGGAAGGAGACAGTAAGAACCTGGTTCAAATGGAAAGAAGAATTGTCCACTAGTTCGTCTAGAATCAATGCCTGAAGATATGATCCACAAAAGGGAAAAAACACCATGATTTCCAATTTCTTCAAAGGAAAGGTAAAAATGAATTGTTCTTCACCCCTTTTGGTAATTTCATATGAAAAATTTTAACCCATTTTTACCTTAGTCTAATATTTTTTCTTATTTTATATTAATTTTCCTTTTAAAATTAGCAGTTCTCATTAAAATTATGACATCTCTTGTTTTTTAGTCATGTTCATTTCAGTAGATGTCCTGGAGACTTTTATTGGTGATCTTACTTCTCAGGCGAGTACTCTTTGACCTTTTCAAACTCCTTAAACTATGAAAAGGTCACCCTTTTTTCCAGCTTCATACATCTAAATTACGAAAAAGAAATTTCATTATGGAGATCCCTTTAAGCTCTTTTCGCACTCCTTAAATCGAAAATATTGTCGAGCGATCTTGTTGTCTTTCATGTTCATTAAAGTGAATTAGAAAGCACGTTTAGTGGGTGATGGTTTACCCCCTTTTTAGTCCCATTAGACTATTTACAAAAAATGAACACCTAGCCATATTGGTTGGGAGATTTCTCCTAGGCATCATTTTATATTTTTTTGGACCGTAGAGACTAACTTCACAAAAAATTCCATTATGGAGTCTTATTTACCCAATATTTTAAGACTCAAAATATGAAAATACCACCAAGTTTCCCTTCTCTAGACTCGTAAAACTAAATAATGAAGGACCCTTTTGGGACCGAGCATCTGTTCTCCTCCTCAATCCCATTAAAAAAAATCAAAGAGGTACTCATCCATCTTGATGGGAGAAATTGGAGAACTGTGCCAAGTTTTTTTTTATAAGTTTTATGGCAGCTTTTGTGTCACCCTTGAACATAGAACTTGTCTGTATCATCTCATGTACTTGGTTAATTTTCTTGTCTTTATGCCTTCTGAATTCCATGTGTCATCATCCTCTTTTGATTCCTTCTAAAGAAAACCTATGATTTTCGTCCCATTCCATGTGTCGTCGTACTCTTTTGATTACTTCTAAGAGATCCATTGGTTTTTGTCACATCGTTACATCCGTTATTTTTGCCCCATTGCATCAATGTTTCCAAGTCCTTCATTGTGCGACCCGATGTTCAAGGGAATTCAACCTCTGCATTTTTTATTCCATGTGTCAGCCCATTCTTTTATATATACCATTTCAAATCATCATCCTTTTTTTTTCATGTTGATGATGGGGGAAACATCATGGCCCTCCTTCAATGAGTATGTTCTTGTTAACTTCAACACACTATCCAAAAACTAGACTTAGAAACTAGTCAATACCTTGAGACCTACATGCCTCAATGGAAGGTTTCCTCGTTTTCGATAGTGGTTTTACATCATTTTCCTCTGATCAAAATATTTTGTTGGATGTTCAATTTCAATTCATTTACTTACTTTCGATGGAATGCACTTAGAGTACATTGGGATTCATTGTCATCATTGGTGATTTCCCTCGCACATGTTAACGATAAACCTCATTGACCAGTAATCAAGTGGTTTCTACCATGTTTGACTCCAAAACCTCTATTCACATGGTTAGATTCCTACTATTTGGGATCGAGATTGAAGACCTTGCGAGGAGCTTGTAGTGGCATTATTCTACTTTTCCTCTCCTAAGAATGCATTGGTGAACATTTAATGCATATAATGTTACACAGATCCACATTGTATATCTGGTGGTTGTGTCATAAGTATGTCCTTTCATGGATCCGCAGTGTATTGGTCAAAATACATGCATTGATACAGGTTATTTTGAGTGTGGGTATGCCTACGTCAAAGATTTTATATGTATATTGACATATGTTTGTTGTTTTGATAGGTCTTCTTTTCTTCAATCCCTTGGTTTGAGATTTGTCACAAAGTGTTTCATACATCATATTCTACTCTGACCTCACACTTTGGGGGGCATCTGTTATACACTAATTCGTGACTTTTCTCAATGTCGCATCTCACAAGTAAAAATGGCACCCCCTAATCATCATTGAATTCAAAGAATATCCACATTGCCATTTTCCTTCATTCCTTATCTTTTTTCCTCAATCTTGGATTATTTTTACCATGGTTACTCCCATTTCCACTCTGGGGGAGAAACCATCTCCTTGACATAGTGTTAGGGGAGATACCTAGTCACTATGTCTTCCCTTCTATGGGAGAAACCATCTTGATAATATCAAATCCCATGAATTTAGGGCCATCTTTTGAGGCCTTTCTGGATGGTTCTTGTTTTGTTTTCTTGTTTTCATCGAGATATAGTTTGAGTCTCCTTATATCCTATCTTGGGAGAAAGAATAACCATGAAGATAACCCATCCTTTATAAATATCCATTATTTCCTCAACCAAGTCCCTAATTTATCTTAGGTAGTTGATCTCATATGCATCTATATAACCAAGACTCTTATCAATGGAAAGGGGGGAAGAAGATGAATAATGTACCAAACTTATGATTCCATAGAAAAGAGAGAAACCTTTGCTAGAGAGTAAACTATCTCATCTAAGGGATGAAGAAGAAGATCTGGAGGTCAGGAATGTCACACAAAGGTTGTAAATTTCCATATTCTTATCAATATAACTTTGCATGGTTCTCTTATGACTACTTGTTCATTCTTTTCTTTTGATCTCTTCATAGTATGTCATCATGTATGATTATTTTCATATAATCCTATGAGGTAGTAGAAGAAGTCTTGTTCCCTTTCGTGCTTGTAGGCATCAACATCACGAAAGGATCTACTAGGTTGGAGCTTACTTGGACTGGAGCAGCGAGAACGAATGTCAAAATAAAGTGCACCACTTTTTCTCTTTTCTAACTAACCCTCCAGCAAAGAAATAGAATAGTGATCCTAGAGAATTTCAGTTACCATTTGTTTTCATTCTATCTTTCCCTAGGGAACCATAGCAAGGGATTGATCACTTTGTGTGTAGAGTAATTTCTCTACTACACTTTCTCCCAAGTATTGCACAAATGTTGGGCACTCATGCTTGTGATGGCTTTCTATTATGCATAATGTACACTAGAAAACTTCCCTCTTTTCCTTACCTTTATTCTGATTTAACCAAAATGTCATATTCTTGAGATCTTCTCTAATATCTTCTACAGCTAGATCTATATGTTTATACTGATTTTCTTCCAATTTTAACGTTGCTTGCATAGCCTCAGCCTGAGTCTAGAAATTATTTTTCTTCAATGGATACTTAAAATGTGGCAATAATGAATTAACAAATAGGTGCCTATGTTGTGTGTCTGTGATGGGGTATTTCAACTTACCTTTCAATCACTTGAACTTCTGATCAATTTCCCAAAGTGACTCTCCTGGATTTTGTTTGATTTCTATCATCTCATTCATATACTAATCTTCTGAACTTGGTCATTGGAATTCATTGATTAGTTACTTCTTTACATATGTGACGGTTGTAGGTTCTCCTTTTGGATTGTTTACTGTGAGGCTCATATACCAGTCTAGTGTGTGTTCTATGAATGTAATTGAAAGTTATGCCACTTTTGTATCTTCATCTATGATCTGTTTAGCTTCCCAAATATCCTCACAAATAAATAAATTCTTCTATGGGTCCCTTGACCCTTCTCCATGAAAATATGGTAACCTAATAGTCAAATATGCTCCTGCCATTGTAAATTTTGTTGTACCACCACCTCTGCACATTGTAGATAACTAAGTAATGCTAGATAAATTTATACTTTCACTTGAATTTCCACTAGTCCCTCAACCTACTAAAATCATTCTACTACTAATTGTTCATTTTCTAACCAATTCTTCCTTTTTTTGATGTCTTAATAACACATGGGGTTGTGGGTTCCACACTAATTCTGATCTGGAATGGAGAGAATTATTTTGTGCTAGACCCTTGACCTCTAGTTTTTCTATCATATGTGGCATGTAGGATTTCCTCAATCTTCCCCATAGCATGGATATCCTATACCTATTCCTCATCACTTTCCAAGCCCTCCCGCTCGGCTACTACCTTCTTCTTACTATTAATATTATATTGGTAGGGTCTTCTGCTATGCATCATTACCGATTTATCGATTATTTCCATGATCTTTTCTCCATCCATAATAATGAGGTCCTCTTCCTCTTTATTCTTACCTCTATCCATATCCCTCTCCATATCTCAGATCGTCCCTAGTGCTTCCCCCAGTCTCACCATGTGCGAAGATCTATTTAGTTGTCTGACTCCATTGTCATCACACCTTTATCATGCAAAAAAATCTTGATCTATTTATAAAGTGATCTAGTATACCTTTGATCCAGGTGGATATCGATGGCCACCCACCTATTCCAACTGTCTCCTCTTATTCATTTTCAGTTCACAACGTTCTTCTGTACTTCTTTGTACTTGTGGGTTCTACACTTATGGGGTTGTTCGAATCCCTACACATCTTCCAGGTGGATACTGGTGGCCTCTCACCTAATCCAATTGGATTATTTTGTATGTTTTCATGTCAACACATCTTGTTGTACTTCCAGGGCCGTTTTGGAGCCCTAAACAGTGTTTTTTTGTCTTTCCACAATCAAATTGTAGATTGAGTCATATTTTTATGGTGAAATGTGTATCTCTCTGAAAGAAATTTCCAACAGGATATCATGTGCTTAAAACGGAGGTCATATGCAAAAGTTATGACCACGGGAAGTTGAGGTACCAACTTACCCATAGGGGGCCACATGAATTTTGGCATTTCACCTTCTAGGGTTAGGTTTTTGGATGTCTATGGTTTTGGTATCCATGAGTAATATAAAAAATTCCTTTGGAGCCTCATTTTAATCATTCTACTTAGGCGGATGTGCGTAGAAGCCACAACTCTTCTCAGAGATAGCTACCACCATTCGAGAAAGTGTTTCAAATCTGCATTTTTACAGTTTCAACCTATTTCATTTGTTCAATAGAAGATATTGTTCACTGGATATATGTGTTGGTATTCATATCTTTATGTTTATTGTATTTAGTCTATTAATCAGTTCGTTCCGCTCCTAAATCCAAATCGTTGGTATCAGAGCGATCTGCTCTTCATTTATTTTTCTTCATGCATGTCCCTAACAAGATCTGGGTACAAGAAGTTGGGACTCAAACCAATCGAGTTGTTGCAATATCGACCACGTCAAGCCCAAAAAAAACCCATGGGAGACAAAAATAAATATGATGGAGCAAGAGATCCTTTTAAAATGTTGCTCAAGGAATCCCTTGCATGAAAAAGGAACGAAATGATGGAAACATTTGTGCATATCCTTCGGCGACTACCCATAGGAGAAGCATCTTCATAAAGCAGCCATGCAACCCCCTTCAAGGTACAATTAAATTTTGATATTCCATTATTTGAAGGACTGATAGATGCGGATGTTGTAGATAAATGGTTGAATCTGATCGAAGGGTATTTTTCAGTCCACAATTTTTTCGATAGGGAAAATATTACTTTTGCACTCCTCAAGGTCGTCCCCCATGTAAAGGACCAGTGGGACACTTACTCTGATCAAAGGAACATAGAGGAATCTGCAATATTTTTGGTTTGCCCCACATGGGATTCCTTCTAGGATGCCATTAAAGAACAGTACTACCCTCTTGGAAGCTACGAGGACCAGTACACTAGATGGACCACCCTGCATCAAGAAAGGGACTAGAAAGTACCAGATGTCACCAATATTTTCCATACCCTACGCCCCAAATTGGGTATCAAATACTCCGAGTGACATCTGGTGCTCAAATACTGTGGTTGTTTGCATAGATACATCCAAACAAAAATGGAGTTTTTGGACATCACCTCATTAGGTACGCCTTATAGATAC
>JZKD02S0192764.1:10399-22547 GCA_000966675.3 Picea glauca | reverse complement strand
ATGAGTTGGTGCTCATATGTATGATAATGTAAAGAATGTAATTATTACTTATCATATAAAGAAAAAGAGGTTTTTACCCTGTATGGGTTTCCTTGGAAAATATCTGTCTCTGTGTCTATCATATATGTGACTGATGCTGAATGTGCCTGTGTTTATTTCTCTGCATTATTGTGATCATCATTCAGTGTTTCTGCAAAGAGTTTTCAAAAGAATCATAATTTTTTAAGCTCAGTAACAACTGATTCACCCCCCCCTCTCAGTTGTCTAACACCTTCCACCCGCACACAGATGGCCAAACCGAGGTCGTAAATCAAATGATTTTGCATATCCTTTGCCTGTATTATTCAAAGCACCCTCTCACATGGGATGCGAGCCTTCCCTATGTCCAACATAGCTACAACCGAGCCTTGCATAGCTCAACCGACCACAGCCCCTTTCAGGTGGGGTTGGGATTCGAACCATTGGGTCCCATATATGTTTCACTTCCCCTTGCGATCACCTCGACCGACTCATCTCCTGCTCCAACTGAAGCTTACAGAGCTACCTGGTTCATTGAGCATATCTAGAACATCCGCCAATAGGTTCAATATATTCTACATAATTCTAATGACAAGTACAAACAATGCCATGATCAACATCGGGTGCCACATAAGTTTCAGGTGGGCAACAAAGTTTGGTTGCACTTGCAGAAAGAACTCCTTATAGGACCCCATAGGAAGCTTCACTCACTCCATTATGGGCCGTACACCATCACCAAGGTCATGGGGGATAATTCTTTTGAGCTCAACATTCCTCCTTTCCTTGGCCTGCACTCAGTGTTCAATGTGGATCTCCTTCGCCCTTATTTCCCACCATTATTGGACACCTCAGAAGTAGCAGAACAACTAAAACCAACAAATCTCAACCCCGACTGCATAAAACAAGAATCCAATGATCATATTGTGGACACACAGATCAAGGGCACTCGACAACAAAGGATCCAACTTTATTGAGTTGTCAAAGCAGGGCAACTCCTGCACCAAGGAAAGTGGCTCAACCGGGGCCAAATTCAGCAAAAAATTACTCATTTGATGGGGGACCTCAACGTAATGGAGAAAATTTCTTCCTAAGGAGGGAGTATTGATCCAGGTGGATATCGGTGGCCACCCACCTTTTCCAACTAGCTCAAAACAGTTTTCTGAAAATTTTGGTAATTTGCTATTTTTAACAATTTTCACTTCCAGAGCCGTTTTGAGGCCCTAAATGATGTTTTTTGGGAAAACAGGTTTTCAATATTCTTCTTGATGATATCTTTCTAGTGGGTTATCATACGCCTAAAATGGAGATTGTATGCAAAAGTTACAACCTCGGGAAGTTGATGTACTAACTTACCCAAACGGGGCCCACATGACTTTTGGCGCTTCATCTCCTAAGGTTAGGTTTTTGGAAGTCCAAGGTTTTGGGCATTCCCGCTTATGGTAAAAATGCCTTCATATCCTCATTGTAATAATATTCATGTGAATGAGCAAAACCGTCACATCTCTTCTTAGAGATAAGCCGCCACCATTCCAGCAAGCTTGTTTCCGCTGCATTTTACAGTTTCAGCTTATTTCATTACTGAATAGAAAACTAGTTTTATTGTATCTTTGTTATTTTGTGTTAAGCACTTGTTAATAATCTTTATTCATTTCATTCTTCTCATAAAATCCGGATCAGTGGTATCAGAGCGGTATGCTCCTTGTCGTCTAAATGCATGTCCCCAACGAGGTTGGAGTACAAAGAGTTGGGTTTTGAGCTTATTTCTCTTGAGGAAAAAATCTCTCGCACGCCCAAGCGACCTTTCATGGCAGGAGAAAAGAAAGATGAAAGGACAGGAGATCCTTTCAAACTGTTGATTGAGGAATCCCCCATGCAATAGAGGAACGAGATGATGGATAGTTTCATGCAAATCCTTCAGTGGCCCACAACAGGCGCTGCATCTTCTTCGAGCGGAGGGATCCCCACTTCAAGGTACAAATAAACTTCAATATTTCTATATTTTAAGGTTAGATAGATGCAAATGTTGTAGACAAGTGGTTGAATTTGCTAGAAGGGTATTTTTCTATCCATAACTTTTCGAATAGAGAAAAATTACTTTTGCGCTCCTCAAAGTCATTCCCCATGTCAAAGATTGGTGGGAAACTTTCTGTGAGAAAAAGGAAACAGAGGAACCCTCATTATTTACAATCATAGCCACCTGGGAATCCTTCAGGGATTTTATTAAGGAACAATACCACCTTGTCGAAAGTTATGATGACTTGTATACTAAATGGACCACACTACGGCAAGAAAGAGACCAAGCAGTGCTAGATTTCACAAATATCTTCCATACCTTGCGCACCAAGATGGGTATCAAAGATTCAAAGCGACATCTGGTGCTAAAGTATCACAATGCTTTGCATAGATACATCCATACCAAAATGGAATTTCTGGATATGTCATCCTTGGGCGCGGCCTACCGATATGTCGTCAAAATCGAGCAGAAGCTCAAACAAAAGATGTAGCAATTTGGGCCCGGGAACCCCTCACAACAACAGCCAGGAAAGGGTGGCCCCAACCCACAGAACAAAGGACAAAGAAAAGATAGACAGTATTAGGACATCCATTCCAAGCCACAAGTAAAGAAGGACATCAGAAAGACAAAGAAAGATACCGGGAAGTTGTGCGACTTCCATAAGAGCCCTTGGCATAACACTGCTGATTGTTACTCAAAGCAGTCACTGGTGGCTGAAGTGAAAGCCTTTGAATCAGATGCATATTCTAACTCTGATCCAGAACTAGAAAGGGGAAAATGGATCATTGATGTGGAACTCAGTGCCACCGTTTCTACCACCAATCTCTAGCCTGGTGAACCAGAGGAGAAAGAAGAAGGAGAGCTCCTCTTCCATTCAAAGATGTGGGTAAAAGGCACCCCAATGCATGTCATCATTAATAGCGGTAGCCAGAAGAACCTCATCTCAGCAAAGGTCATCAAGCGGTTGGCCCTGCCGACCACACCACACCCACAACCCTACACCATTGGATGGCTCTGCCAAGGAGGCGATCTTCACGTCAACCAATAGTGCCGACTGTCATACGACATCAATCCCTTCAAAGAAGATGTATTTTGTGATGTTTCTCCTCTCGAAGTTTGTGATGTACTTTTGGGCCAACCTTATTTATGGAAACGTCATGTTGTATATGAGTATAGGCCTTGTAGTGTTATTATTACTATGAACAGGAAATTGTACAGGATACCTGAGGCAATCCAACCTAGTGTTATTTTCTTGATCTCTGCTAAGAAATGCATGAAGGTAATCTCTTAGACGGGGAAGTTTGTCTTCTTCACGATTCGCTCTTAGAATAAGTGAAAGATCACAGCTACATCTAGGGTCTCTGCGACCGACCTCTCCACACAGTAGAATGAAGTAGATAAGGTCGTGGAAGAATACTCGGATATCTTCTCCTCACCTACCGAGGTACCTCTGCACTGCCAGGTCAAGCACCCCATCGATATGACCTCCAACGCAACGCTTCCCGATGGGCCAATATATCGATGATCTCTTTTAGATAATGAGGAGATCAAGCGACAAATCCAAGAAATGCTCCACAAGGGGCACATCCGTCCCAACACATCACCTTGCAGGAGCTCAATAGTGCTGCTACAGAAGAAAGATGGAACTTGGCAACAATGCATTGATTACTGGGATCTGAATAAAATCACAGTCAGAAACCGGTAATCGATTCCCAGAATTGGCTACCTCCTTGATAAACCCATGGGGGCCAAATACTTCAGTAAGATTGATATGAAGTCTGGCTACCACGAGGTCTCGATAGAACATACAGATGTATGGAAGACCGCCTTCAATTCAAAGGAAGTCCTTTTTGAATGGTTGGTCATGCCCTTTGGTTTGATAAATGCTTCGGCCACTTTCATGAGGATGATGGAATATATCCTGCGACCATTCACCAATACATTTGTAGTGGTGTATCTGGATGACATTCTCATTTACAACAAGACTTGGGTCGAACACTTGCAGCATATTCAACAGGTTTTGCACACCCTGCGACAACATAAGCTGTACTCCAACTTAGACAAATTCTCCTTTGGCATGGACAGGGTCCATTGCCTAGGCTACATCATTAATCAACATGGTGTACAAGTGGATCCAGCCAAGATCCAAGTCATCCGTGACTGGCCAGCCCCAACCACACTCACTAAGCTTTGGAGCTTCTTAGGCCTTGCCAATTTCTAATGCAGGTTCGTGTTGGGATTCTCCCATATTGCATGGGCCATCAGCCAAATAACCAAGGGTGGTGGTAAGGAAAAATTTGCGTGGGAGTGGTCCCAACAACAAGCATTTGATGATTTGAAGCAACGCTTGTGCTCATCCCCAATACTTTCACTACCAGACCTGTAACAACCCTGTGAGATCCAGACAGATGCTTTAGACTATGTTGTGGGCGTCGCTCTCACTTAACACGACCACCCCATGGCCTATCATAGTGAGACACTATCCGGTGTTGTTCGTAAGTACCCTACTTACAACAAAGAAATGTACTCCATTGTGAAAACCTTCTGCCAGTGGAGACATTACATTCTTAGGAAGGAGACATTCATCCACATTGATCATAAGCCACTNCCCTATGTCCAACATAGCTACAACCGAGCCCTGCATAGCTCAATCGACCACAGCCCCTTTCAGGTGGGGTTGGGATTCGAACCATTGGGTCCCATAGATGTTTCACTTCCCCTTGCGGTCACCTCGACCGACTCATCTCCTGCTCCAACTGAAGCTGACAAGCTATCCGGTTCATTGAGCAGATCTAGAACATCCGCCAACAGGTTCAAGATATTCTACAAAATTCCAATGACAAGTACAAAGAACGCCATGATCAACATCGGGTGCCACATAAGTTTCAGATGGGCAACAAAGTTTGGTTGCACTTGCAGAAAGAACGCCTTATAGGACCCCATAGGAAGCTTCAATCACTCCATTATGGGATGTAAACCATCACCAAGGTCATGGGGGATAATTCTTTTGAGCTCAACATTCCTCCTTTCCTTGGCCTGCAGTCAGTGTTCAATGTGGATCTCCTTCGCCCTTATTTCCCACCATTATTGGACACCTCAGAAGTAGCAGAACAACTGACACCAAAAAATCTCAACCCTGACTACATAAAACAAGAATCCAATTATCCTATTGTGGACACACAGATCAAGGGCACTCGACAACAAAGGATCCAACTTTATTGAGTTGTCAAAGCAGGGCAACTCCTGCACCAAGGAAAGTGGCTCAACCGGGGCCAAATTCAGCAAAAAATTACTCATTTGATGGGGGACCTCAACGTAATGGAGAAAATTTCTTCCTAAGGAGGGAGTATTGATCCAGGTGGATATCGGTGGCCACCCACCTTTTCCAACTAGCTCAAAACAGTTTTCTGAAAATTTTGGTAATTTGCTATTTTTAACAATTTTCACTTCCAGAGCCGTTTTGAGGCCCTAAATGATGTTTTTTGGGAAAACAGGTTTTCAATATTCTTCTTGATGATATCTTTCTAGTGGGTTATCATACGCCTAAAATGGAGATTGTATGCAAAAGTTACAACCTCGGGAAGTTGATGTACTAACTTACCCAAACGGGGCCCACATGACTTTTGGCGCTTCATCTCCTAAGGTTAGGTTTTTGGAAGTCCAAGGTTTTGGGCATTCCCGCTTATGGTAAAAATGCCTTCATATCCTCATTGTAATAATATTCATGTGAATGAGCAAAACCGTCACATCTCTTCTTAGAGATAAGCCGCCACCATTCCAGCAAGCTTGTTTCCGCTGCATTTTACAGTTTCAGCTTATTTCATTACTGAATAGAAAACTAGTTTTATTGTATCTTTGTTATTTTGTGTTAAGCACTTGTTAATAATCTTTATTCATTTCATTCTTCTCATAAAATCCGGATCAGTGGTATCAGAGCGGTATGCTCCTTGTCGTCTAAATGCATGTCCCCAACGAGGTTGGAGTACAAAGAGTTGGGTTTTGAGCTTATTTCTCTTGAGGAAAAAATCTCTCGCACGCCCAAGCGACCTTTCATGGCAGGAGAAAAGAAAGATGAAAGGACAGGAGATCCTTTCAAACTGTTGATTGAGGAATCCCCCATGCAATAGAGGAACGAGATGATGGATAGTTTCATGCAAATCCTTCAGTGGCCCACAACAGGCGCTGCATCTTCTTCGAGCGGAGGGATCCCCACTTCAAGGTACAAATAAACTTCAATATTTCTATATTTTAAGGTTAGATAGATGCAAATGTTGTAGACAAGTGGTTGAATTTGCTAGAAGGGTATTTTTCTATCCATAACTTTTCGAATAGAGAAAAATTACTTTTGCGCTCCTCAAAGTCATTCCCCATGTCAAAGATTGGTGGGAAACTTTCTGTGAGAAAAAGGAAACAGAGGAACCCTCATTATTTACAATCATAGCCACCTGGGAATCCTTCAGGGATTTTATTAAGGAACAATACCACCTTGTCGAAAGTTATGATGACTTGTATACTAAATGGACCACACTACGGCAAGAAAGAGACCAAGCAGTGCTAGATTTCACAAATATCTTCCATACCTTGCGCACCAAGATGGGTATCAAAGATTCAAAGCGACATCTGGTGCTAAAGTATCACAATGCTTTGCATAGATACATCCATACCAAAATGGAATTTCTGGATATGTCATCCTTGGGCGCGGCCTACCGATATGTCGTCAAAATCGAGCAGAAGCTCAAACAAAAGATGTAGCAATTTGGGCCCGGGAACCCCTCACAACAACAGCCAGGAAAGGGTGGCCCCAACCCACAGAACAAAGGACAAAGAAAAGATAGACAGTATTAGGACATCCATTCCAAGCCACAAGTAAAGAAGGACATCAGAAAGACAAAGAAAGATACCGGGAAGTTGTGCGACTTCCATAAGAGCCCTTGGCATAACACTGCTGATTGTTACTCAAAGCAGTCACTGGTGGCTGAAGTGAAAGCCTTTGAATCAGATGCATATTCTAACTCTGATCCAGAACTAGAAAGGGGAAAATGGATCATTGATGTGGAACTCAGTGCCACCGTTTCTACCACCAATCTCTAGCCTGGTGAACCAGAGGAGAAAGAAGAAGGAGAGCTCCTCTTCCATTCAAAGATGTGGGTAAAAGGCACCCCAATGCATGTCATCATTAATAGCGGTAGCCAGAAGAACCTCATCTCAGCAAAGGTCATCAAGCGGTTGGCCCTGCCGACCACACCACACCCACAACCCTACACCATTGGATGGCTCTGCCAAGGAGGCGATCTTCACGTCAACCAATAGTGCCGACTGTCATACGACATCAATCCCTTCAAAGAAGATGTATTTTGTGATGTTTCTCCTCTCGAAGTTTGTGATGTACTTTTGGGCCAACCTTATTTATGGAAACGTCATGTTGTATATGAGTATAGGCCTTGTAGTGTTATTATTACTATGAACAGGAAATTGTACAGGATACCTGAGGCAATCCAACCTAGTGTTATTTTCTTGATCTCTGCTAAGAAATGCATGAAGGTAATCTCTTAGACGGGGAAGTTTGTCTTCTTCACGATTCGCTCTTAGAATAAGTGAAAGATCACAGCTACATCTAGGGTCTCTGCGACCGACCTCTCCACACAGTAGAATGAAGTAGATAAGGTCGTGGAAGAATACTCGGATATCTTCTCCTCACCTACCGAGGTACCTCTGCACTGCCAGGTCAAGCACCCCATCGATATGACCTCCAACGCAACGCTTCCCGATGGGCCAATATATCGATGATCTCTTTTAGATAATGAGGAGATCAAGCGACAAATCCAAGAAATGCTCCACAAGGGGCACATCCGTCCCAACACATCACCTTGCAGGAGCTCAATAGTGCTGCTACAGAAGAAAGATGGAACTTGGCAACAATGCATTGATTACTGGGATCTGAATAAAATCACAGTCAGAAACCGGTAATCGATTCCCAGAATTGGCTACCTCCTTGATAAACCCATGGGGGCCAAATACTTCAGTAAGATTGATATGAAGTCTGGCTACCACGAGGTCTCGATAGAACATACAGATGTATGGAAGACCGCCTTCAATTCAAAGGAAGTCCTTTTTGAATGGTTGGTCATGCCCTTTGGTTTGATAAATGCTTCGGCCACTTTCATGAGGATGATGGAATATATCCTGCGACCATTCACCAATACATTTGTAGTGGTGTATCTGGATGACATTCTCATTTACAACAAGACTTGGGTCGAACACTTGCAGCATATTCAACAGGTTTTGCACACCCTGCGACAACATAAGCTGTACTCCAACTTAGACAAATTCTCCTTTGGCATGGACAGGGTCCATTGCCTAGGCTACATCATTAATCAACATGGTGTACAAGTGGATCCAGCCAAGATCCAAGTCATCCGTGACTGGCCAGCCCCAACCACACTCACTAAGCTTTGGAGCTTCTTAGGCCTTGCCAATTTCTAATGCAGGTTCGTGTTGGGATTCTCCCATATTGCATGGGCCATCAGCCAAATAACCAAGGGTGGTGGTAAGGAAAAATTTGCGTGGGAGTGGTCCCAACAACAAGCATTTGATGATTTGAAGCAACGCTTGTGCTCATCCCCAATACTTTCACTACCAGACCTGTAACAACCCTGTGAGATCCAGACAGATGCTTTAGACTATGTTGTGGGCGTCGCTCTCACTTAACACGACCACCCCATGGCCTATCATAGTGAGACACTATCCGGTGTTGTTCGTAAGTACCCTACTTACAACAAAGAAATGTACTCCATTGTGAAAACCTTCTGCCAGTGGAGACATTACATTCTTAGGAAGGAGACATTCATCCACATTGATCATAAGCCACTGCAGTTCATGCAGACACAAGGAAAATTGCATAATGATCGCCATCAAAAGTGGTCCACGTACTTGCAACAATTCCACCTCAACATCAAGTATAAAATAGAAAGCACCAATTGTGTTGTTGATTTCCTCAACAGACCGCCAGTCGCGACACTCACCACGATGCTAGACTCTTTAGGCCACGAGACCTCTGGATGGCCCCAACTCTATGAGATAGACCCGTACTTTGCCACCACATACCAAATGTTGGGTGAAAACGTAGTTGTCGATAATTTCCATCTTCAGGATGGGTTGTTGTGTCGTCTGGGCCATATCTGTCCATCAAGAGAGCGAGCGAAGATGATCCGGGAATCCCACTAAAGTCAAGTAGCAGGTCAATTCAGCATCAAAAAGACAATGGCGATGCTACATAAACATTTCTATTGGCTGAAACTTCGACATGGGGTCATAAAGTATATAAGGTCTTGCACTGCCTGCGTTATTGCCAAACTGACCACTAAGAATCAGGGCCTGTACACCCCTCTTCCTACTCCTAATAGGCCATGGGAATCCATCTCAATGGACTACATGTCGGGCCTCCCATCCACCAAGCGGGGAAATGACTGTGTTTTTATGGTTGTTGATCGCTTTTCTAAGATGGTGATTTTGGTTGCCTGGAAGAAGAGAATCATAGCAGAGGCCACTGCCAAGCTCTTCTTTGAACGAGTCTGGGTACATTTTGGACTCCCAAAAACCATTGTCTCAGATCGAGATAGTCTATTTCTCAGCACATTCTAGTTAAACCTCTCGTCACTACTGGACACCAAGCTCACCAATTCCATGACCTTCCACCTGCAGACAGATGGCCAAACTGAGGTTGGAAATAGAATGATTGTGCATATCCTTCACATGTATAATTCAAAGCACCCTCACACATGGGATGAGAGCCTTCCCTATGTCCATCATAGCTACAACCAAGCCCTGCATAGCTCAGCCAACCACAACCCCTTTCAGGTGGGGTTGGGATTCCAACCATTGGGTCCCATAGATGTTGCACTTCCCCTTTCTATCACCTCGACCGACTCATCTCCTGCTCCAACTGAAGCTGACAAAGCCACCCGGTTTATTGAGCCGATCCATCACATCCACCAATGGGTTGAAGATATCCTACAAAAGTCCAATGACAAGTACAAACAACACCATGATCAACATCGGGTGCCACATAAGTTTCAGGTGGGTGAAAAAGTTTGGTTGCACTTGCAGAAAGAACGCTTTACAGGACCCCATCAGAATCTTCGCCCACTCCGTTATAGGTTATACACCATCACCTAGGTCGTGGGGGATAATGCTTTTGAGCTCAACATTCCTCCTTTCCTTGTCCTGCACCTAGTGTTCAATGTGGATCTTCTTCGCCCTTATTTCCCACCATTATTGGACACCTCAGAAGTAGCAGAACAACTGACACCAACAGAGCTCAACCCCAACTGCATACAACATGCATCCAATGATCAGATTGTTGACACACAGATCAAGGACCCTCGACAGCAAAGGATCCAACTTTATCGAGTCATCCAAGCAGGGCAACTCCTGCACCAAGTCAAGTGGCTCACCTGGGGCCAAATTCAATAGAAATTTCCTCATCTGATGGGGGAACTCAACGCAATGGAAACCATTTCTTCTTAAGGAGGGAGGATTGATTCATGTGGATATCGATGGCCACCTACCTTTTCCAACTGGCTCAAAACAATTTTCTGGCAATTTTGGTAATTTACTATTTTTAACAGTTTTCACTTTCGGAGCCGTTTTGAGGCCCTAAACGATGTTTTTTGGGAAAATAGGTTTGCAATGTGCAAGTTCCTTCAATATTGCGCCTAAAATGAATCTCCTCGATGATACCTTTCCAACGGGTTATCATACGCCTAAAAAAGGAGATCCTATGCAAAAGTTACGACCCTGGGAAGTTGATGTACTAACTTACCCAAATGGGGCCCGCATGAATTTTGGCGCTTCATCTTCTAGGGTTAGGGTTTTGGATGTCTAGGGTTTTTGGCATTCCTGATTATGGTAAAAATGCCTTCAGAGCCTCATTGTAATCATCTTCTTGCGAATGAGTGCAGTCGTCACATCTCTTCTCATAGATAAGCCGTCACCATTCCAACAAGCTTGTTTCCGCTGCATTTTACAGTTTCAACTTATTTCATTACTGAATAGAAAACCAATTTTACTGTATATTTGTTATTCTGTGTTAAGCACCTGTTAATAATCTGTATTCATTTCATTCTACTCATAAAATCTGGATCAATTTTCTTTCTTATGTTTTTTTTTGCATTAATAAGTTAGGCTTTGTGAATGGTAAAGTTAGTTTAGGGTTTAGTCTTTTTAGCTCTAAAACCCATCATTGTTTTTTCTTAACACACAATCATTAATTTCGTGTATTTTGTACACCCTCTTCGCAAATTACACACAACAACAGAGAGTGTGCACACAAAAACTTCCATCACAAAACCATTTACAAAAATCGTTTGCCACTAACTACATATAGTGAAACTATGACCCAAGCATAATCTTCATTGTGCCATTGCATAATCATCTATATTTCTTCCACGTGGAACCTTCAATAGATCAACATTCATCCAAACTCACTTCATCAATTCTAAATTGTCCATTCTAGTCATACAATCTTATTAGTGAGACCCTCAACATGCCTATTAATCAAGATGATCAAATTTGACCAGTTTAGTTCCAACTTCGATGATCAACTTAGAAAAAGTCATCTATTAGCAGGATTGATATGGATTTTGTTTTAGCTTAAGCAAACTTTATTTAAACTGCCTTATTACTAGAATCCTTAAATTTTTACTTGTATAAATATGTAAACGATTGATATGTCCATTGGATGTAGCTTGGGTGGTTGGGAGGAATGATTCTTACCCTCCCCACCCAGGTTCAATTCCTTGTGAGTGACATGTTGTGCCCTTAAATGGGTATATAAGATACTTTTATTGTTGAGCCCCCAATATTCTAAAAATACTCGGCCTCCCTATGTTCTCTTACAAATTTCAGGGGGGGTTTCCATGGACGTAGCGAGCACCAATATTCGATGTCATGAACCACATGAAAAAAAATGTAAACAATTGATATGTAAAAATATAAATATAGGGTATTAAGTAACGATGTTTTATATGAGTACTTGAGATTGAGCTCTTTCACAACTATCTTCATATTAGAGGCTCAATGAATTTTCTTACATTTCTTTGATTTGTGCTATTCTTT
>JZKD02S0192742.1:0-22547 GCA_000966675.3 Picea glauca | reverse complement strand
ACAACTATATATACCAACAAACCCTTAGTTTTTAGTTATGGATAGAAATGATATGTGGGATGCTTTACAATTTTTGACAAGTGGACTTTGTTTTTTGTTGAAAATATAGGATACTCTACAATTTTTTATAGGTGAAAAATATTTTGTTGAAAGTTGAAAGTGGAAATTTTTTGTTAAAAGTTATAGGTTTTGGTGTAAAGAAAATGAAACTAATTTTTTAGTTTTTTTACTCTGCACCTCCTCGAGATCTAGCCCTATTAAGTGTCCTAGTCATGCTTTATGCCCTATTAAGTGTTCAAGGTTGTGGCTCTTTTGATCATTTTATTTTAAGTGCAAGGCCAATGGATTTTTGCATGGTTTCTATTTTTGTTGCATGTTTTGTATATAATATGAATTGAAATATTTGGCATTATATGACTATGTTATAATTCTATTGATTTATAAGTTATTTTTCTAGTTTCAAAAATTATTTTCTTATTGTTATTGTTTTGTCTGTAGGTAAATTATTTAAATAGAAATGCCAAAAAAGAAGGGTCAATCAACTTTGAACAAATTTTATGGATATTCTACAATGTCAGAAACTTCTAAATTGAAGATGTTTCATGTATCCCTAATTTGAATGATGAACCTAGATGATTGTTTATTATTTAGAAATTCTTCTCCATGATGAGGAAGTACAAGATGGTGGATCTAGTGGCCTAAGGAGAAGAAAGACCTCCTCGAAATGTGAATTTCGTGAAGAGTGGAAGACAAAACATCCTTGGGTGTACAATATCAATGTTGTAGATGGCAAGACTTGTATGAAGTGAAAACTTTCTAAGAAATACGAGGCTCAAGCTCCATGGGGTATTGGAAATGGATGTAATACAATTCAATATGATGTTGTGACAACTCATTCACAATCTTCTATTCATCAAACATCAGTTTAGAAAAAAATGTATGAAATTGAAAGGTTGGAAAAACCCATTCCCCAACACATAGTGACTATAAATGAAACCAATAAGGAAAGGGTGATAACCACAATGAAGTTAGAATATTTTATTGCACAAAGGGATATTTCAATTGCTACTTATGAAGATCTATGTCATATTCAAATGAACTTACAAACACATAGTATGGCTTCTCAAGTGGAGTATTTTTTCTACATAAATATTAAAGTTGCAACTAAATTTGTTCATTGCATATCAAATTATCTTGAAGAGGTGCAAGTTAGAAAAATAGTAGAAATTCCATTTTTCTCTATTATGTTATATGAAAGTATAGACCATGGTTTGGAACAACACCTTGTTGTGTATTCTACATATCTAAATTAAAAGTTTTGGTCCCTCCAATCTCACAATTTATGAAAAAGATTAGTGTTTCTGATGGAAAATGAAAGACTATATATGATACTATTATTGATCTAAAGGAAACAAGACATTTGAAAAATGAAAAACTAATAGCAGTTTCCATTGATAGTGTTTAATCTATGATTAGATGTGAAAATGGATTTGCCACATCGTTAAAGAATGATATACCAAATATTATTGGTACTCATTCAATTGCACATCATGAGGCCCTTGCAACATCAGATGCTTCAAAGAAGATACCATAATTTTTGTATGTTGAGAAAATAACAAATAAAGTGTACTCATGGGTTGGAAATTCAACAAAGAGAAATAATGAACTCATTGCTTTACTAGAGATAATGGAATTACAATCCTTACAAGTTCTTCAAGTCCATGGGATTAGATGGCTATCTAGGGGTCAAGTGGTTGAAAGAGTTGTTACATTGATGTATGTTATTTTGAGCTTGTGGAAGAAAGAAAGAAAAAATTCATGGTATCATAAGGAAATGATTTTCTTAGTTCAATTTTGTTTGAATATGCTTGTTGATGTTTTGATGGAGTTGATTAATCTAAACAAAAAATTTCAAGAAAATAACGTGGATGTCACATCATTTGCAATAGCTATTGATCATATGTTAAATACTTTTAAAAGATATTTTTGTAGGTTGGATTCTTTTATAGAAGGTGCAATACATCTTACTAAATTATTAAAAGACTCTAAAGATGGTTTCCTTGAAAATGTTGACAAAGAGGGAACTATCCATAGACCTAATTTGTTGTATATTCCAATCCATGATGAGAAAATGTCACAATTAATGGTAACTTGCATTGATTGCTTCCTTGAGAGTTGCATACAATTTACAAGAAATTATGTCCAAGCACTGGTCAAGAGATTCAATTCAAGATTTCCAGAACTTCATCTCCTTAATGCAACAAGGTTGTCTAGTCCTTACCATTATCCATCGAATATTTATGTGAGAGAAAATAATGCAAAGCATTGGCTTAAAATACTTTTTTTGCATTTGCAGCACAAAACATGTAATGAAGGGGAAAATGTATCAGTGTTTGACATTGCAGCATGTAAAAGAAAGATATATGAATTTATTGATGTGATTCATTTAAATGGGGAAATATTTTCAATGAAATATTCATGGAAAGTATTTTCTCAAACAAAAGATTGGCATTCCAGGTATCCAGCTATGTTAAAATTATGGAAAGAAGTGCTTGCCATACCAAAAAGCATTGTTGCATGTGAACAAGGGTTTTCTAAACAAAATCTAATCAAATATATAAGGAGAACAAGACTATATATTCACAAACTTGATGCATTGATGTGTGTATTGTTAATAGGTCCTAACATATCATAGGTGGAGTGGCAACGACTTTATGAGATTTGACACAATGAAAAGGAAAGAAGACTTGTTGACATGTGAGAATGATCAAATTAATTTTTTTTTTCTATTTTGTATATATTTTATAAATACATGTAATTTTCTGATTTTTGTTGTCTTTTACTAAATATTTCAATTTCAACTATGTCTATGTTTGTGATATATGCAACTCTAATATTCTTCCCGATTCATAGGTATTGTGTCAGCCTGTTTGGATCCCATTTCCTGATGGCCGGGGGGTTGTGGGAGGGATTCCCCACCCGCATCTTTCACCGGGCGGTCCAGGTGGGGCAACATCCCCGAAGATAATTTTTTGGGAAAATTGCCTTGTAAAATATTGTAATTTCATAGTCAATCTGAACCATCCATCGTTAGGTTGTAGATCCAACAGTAGAAGTTATGTTAGGGTTTTTTTCCCTAGAAGGAAACCCTCTTTTGTGTATGAGGGAATTATATTACGACTATGTATGAGAGTGAATATTGTATTTTGAGAGAGGAGACTGTGAGAAAAGAAGAGGAAGTTATAGTGGGTGCATTGTAGGTTGTATCCCTTCATTTGTTGGATAATAATAAAGGAAGGACTGACGATTTCTACGGTGGATGTAGCCCATATTGGGTGAACCACGCGTATTTGTGTCTCTATTGTGTTGTGTATCTTTTGTGTTTTATTTTCGCATCCATTTTATATTATTGATCTATGATCCTCTTTTTCTAATACATCATTGAACATATATCACACAAAATACATGATATTAGAATGACCCATGGGGTCCTTTATTTATAGTTTTTGGATCTAACCAATCTCCTTGAAATTGGGAAGATCTTGTCCACATAAAATTGTCAGTGGTTGGAATGAATCCCATAAAATCTACGTTGTTGTGTCGGCTAGTTGATTTACCAATTTAACACGACCATTCAGTCGTCCAACATGTAGTCAAATACTTGGTTGGTCGATCTACCGACCAATGTCCTCCGACTATTAGTCGATTATCGGACTGACTATCTAGTCGACCACTCAACCGACTATCTCTAGCTGCTAGTTGATTGATCGACCAACTGTCTCAAGAAGGTGTGGGATGAACCATCAGAACTTGAGGTTCCAACACCCCCCATCAACACACAGTTCTGGAGATTCAGGAGGTGGAATTACATCGGCAGGATACCACCCCATAATTGCATCTTCCTAAAGCCCAAGCATATTATGTAGCTTAACAAATTGAGATTCAAATAAGGGTTTGGTAAATATATCAGCAATATGATCAATTTTTTGCCTTAAACAAGAGTGACAACCTTATCTTGAACCAACCATCTCAAGTAGTGAACATGGAGTTAGACATGCTTCATTTTACTATGTGAAATAGGATTCTCGGTGACTTGAATTTCACTCTGATTGTCACAATTAATTACATTTGATGTCTAAACATGAACACCAAGTTCACCCAAGAGTTGGTGAATCAAAACTGCCTCTATACCAGCATTGACGACGCTAGGATACTCAACTTTTGTAGTATATAGGGAGACTACCCTTCATTTCTTGCACGACCAGACCAACGATCTAGTGCTGAAGCGAAGCACATGGCCAAAGGTGGATTTCCAATAATCATTGTCACCTGCCTAGTTGGAGTCAGTGAAGCCAACTAACGAGCCTGAAATTCGACAATATTTGATACCAAGATGAGAGGTACCCTTGAGATAATGAACAATTATTTTGACAACTTTCTAGTGACTTTCTCAAGGATCCTACATAAACTGAGTGTCACACACCCGACCCCTAGGTACCTTTTTAAGGGATGGGGTATAAATTTTTTTCTCTTCTCAATCATCTCGAATCCCTGTAACTAGGGTTATATCGCCTTTGATTCGACGAGGTTTTTCCAATGACTATAAATTTGTCTAGATCCGATTTCAGGATCGCAAATTAGGGTCATTCAAAGTTCTTTAAGCCTTCGTCGACTAGTATCCCTCACCACCATGTGGCATCCACGTGGCTCTCTATCAACCGACACGCCACATCATCATAGCATAAAAAGACTCGCCCAACCAAAGGTTGACACTTGTCTCGCTCTTGTAGGTCTATTAATTTAATTAATCATTACCATGATAAAATCTCATTCTTTGTTAATCATTAAATCATTTATTTAATCCCTATTAGGGATAATTAATTCTTCATTAAAATTTATTTACCCTATAAATTCTATTTTTTCTTGGCCTAAATTACCATCCCAGTTAAACCAAGGATTACTTCCCTTTCACCTTGGTAATCCCACATTTCGGGGTAAATTTAGTGTTAATTATGATATCAATACCCCGTCACATAATCTTATAATCTAATCATATTACAAATTTGTTCTTTTATTAATTATATTATAATATAATTATATATTAATTATATTATAATATAATTAAATATATCAAAGGAGCACTTGGGATTATTAATATCAATTAACACCTAAGTCTTCGGAATTCGGCGAAAATTCCTCATCATGCTTTTATGAATATACCTAAATATCTCGAATGCCAGAGTTCTGGAGAGGGTCCCACTTACATTATAAAGTGATGAAAATATTATTAATCATATTAAATTATAATATAATTAATCACCTTTAATTTTTATATCAATATTTGTGCAACCATTGGAACGAGAAAGGGTAGGTTCGAGCCTTCGCCCCTTTTTGATTGTTTATTATATTACCCCAAACATCTCGAAGTCTCGAACTCCCGAACTCTCAGAGCTTCGGAGTCCCAAACTCCAAAAGGGTCCACACTTACATGTGATTATCATTAAATATTAAATTCAAAAAAGGAGAAAGGATTGGTACTTTCTTACGTACAAATATCATAATAACTCATTATAATATACTATATTGCGCCTCTTTTGGAAATTGCGCCCAGGTTAATAAAAAGCCCCAATATTGTATTTAATATTGGAATGGGAGGGAGAGAGCTCTCTAGGGAAACTCCTTCGGCTCTCCAACACATCCTTTATACTCAAATCTCCCAGAGCCCGGGAGTCCCGAAGCCCCGAAGTGGCCCCACTTATACACATTTCCACATTATTTAGTATTTACAAAGAGTTGGTTTCATTCACGTGTAACCATTTTAATAATTCTTCGTATAATATAATATATTATATTATACCTCTCGAAAATCTCACCCAGGTTTAAACAATCTCTGATATTATATTTAATATTTAATATTGGAATGAAGGAAAATATATCAAGGTCCACACCTTCAGCTCTTCCACGCAATTCTTCATTATCAAATAATCCAGAGTCCCGAAGGGGACCCACTTGTATTACATTGTGGTTTAAATACAATGAATTATTTTGGATTATAATATAATATATATTGTAATAAAGGTGTATTATATTAGTTTGCGTTAATTGATCGTATTAAATACAATACAATACAATTAATTTTATTTCTTATCTATGCAACCTTGTATAGGGAAAGATAGGGTTCAAGCCTTCATCGACTTTGGATCGTGAGTTCCATCACCGCAAAGTCTCGAAGACCATGAGACGGTTAAAGCATTTGGTCATGGTTTATTCCCTAGTGTGCTTGACATTAGAATAATATTAAATTATATTCTGTTTTGGTCTCATGTCTTTTACGTTCCCGAAACTTTAATATCCATTTTCAGAACAATAATAATAATATTAGTAATAATGATAATAATAATATGTATATAGACATATATACATATATTTCCATATCCCTACATGGTTTTATTACCTGGAGAATTTAAATGAAATTGTTTTCTTTTATAGGACTCTACTCCAAGGAAATTTCTCCATTCTAGAAATTAAAACATAATTATAATCTCTCCCTTCTGAAGGGTAAATGAGTAAATCTTGTTTCCTTATTACTCTGCTTTACTATTATTACTAAATTTAAGGAAATTGGTCATAAGACAAAGATTTACCTTTACAGTAAATTGTCCATTTCTACTAGCATTTACAGCCTACAACATTAAAAGGGATTCTTCCCAAATTGTAGGGGATTTAACCCAAATTTAGCATAAATGTTTATTAATGCCCAAATAGAGTTTTGAGAGCTTTTGTATTTTAATTCAATTAGGAAATTTCATGTTTATTTCGTAATTATTTTTCCTTAATACCCATTTATAATGACTTTTAATGTTTTTCCATATTTGGGCTAATTCCTAAAGTTCACACAGATCTGATATCCTCTAAGTTTTTTTGGAATAGGATTTGAGGACAGACTAAAATAAAACAATAGTATGAAAAAATCACACTCTCTCTCTCTTTTTATGATTAATAAATACTTCAATTGTTCACTCATCATTGCATATGTATGAATTAAACTGTGAAACTCAGTCAGACACAACATTCACTCCCATAATTTGGCACATACAGTCACAGGGTGAAGTTGTTCCCAACCTAAAACTTAGCTGTAACATTTTCACATTCACACCTAAATTCACAAGGCACTTTTAACATAAAATTGAACTCATATTGCTCTAAGACACAGTCTATAATTATTTATGAACTTAACACTGTAGAAATTTAGCAAAATATACTTATCTAGAAATCAGATAATGTTTCAACTGTTGAAAGGGGTGCCCTTTTCCACCCAATCGTAGGCACAACAACTCCTGGATGGATTTACCGTTGACCACCCCCTAGCTAGATCATTATGCTCTGAGAGAGTTTCTTCCTTATGTTCAACAACAACCAGGGATAGAGGTCACTCTCCTCTTCCCACAAGAATTTATCAGATCGTTTCTCTCTCCACCAAGAAAGAGGGTTTGCAATGATTTCTTCCTCAATCACTCATCCTCTCTGCAACCCCATTTATCAACTTGGTTAAAAAAGGCTTCCCAACAATTCCCATACCCAAAACAAATTCATTTTTTCAGTTCTACTCAGAATCAGAGAGTTGCACAAGCTCTCCCTCCTTAGAAATGATCACCCAACCCATTCCTCCTTGCATCCTCTCTTTTGTCCATGATTTTCCTTCCTTTTTTCCCTTCCTTGACAATATTTCATGGGTCCAAATCCCCATTTCATGGGTCAGATCAGGAAGTTTTCAAGTGGGTACTCTGTCCAATGTCCATCTCCTCATTGACTCTTGAAGAAGACTTATGAACTACCATCTTGACTAGTAATTAAATTCTATGGGTCAGAGGACAGTTTTGGGTCTGAACAATTTAAATACAACAGAGTACTGGTCTAGTAGGGGTCATATCAACCATTACTGGTTTCCCCTCACCATCTCTCTCATGCATCATGATCTACCTTGGCAACCCCTTTAGTAGTCATGCATCATTTTCCATTTTATTTAGTAACATAAATATATACATTACCTTTTATAGAAAAAAAGTTCATCAGTTCCAACATCCACACATATTCAGTCTGCCCACAGTCTTTTAGTAGGTTATAGTTATATTTGCAAGTTGAGGGAAATGAGGGTATTACACCGAGAAACCACACTAGAAACAAAAGAGATGTTATGTTGACTGTGAGTGAGATAAATAAGGCTCTCGACCAGATGTTGATAAAGAGTTGGGTCGATTTTGGGAGTTGAACAATATTTAGTCAGCTTAACTCCAGATTGAAAAGAAGAAACACACAGATTACAATTAGACATATTAAAACAATGTAATATATCCATTACATATTTAGACTGAGAGAGAAACAAACCATCAGATAGAGGTAAAACTTGGAGACCAGGAAAATAATGCAGAAGACCAAGGTCTATCATATTAAAAGTGTCTGTGACTTGTTTCTTCAATATAAAAATTAGTTCAATATTATTGTCGGTTATTACCAAGTCATCAACATATATAGCAACAATCAAGGTATCACCATGAATATGTAATACATAGAGACTATGGTTAGATTTACAATTTTGGAAACCAAGATGGAGAAATAAACAATCGTTCTTGGCATACAAGGCCCTAGGAGACTATTTCAAGCCATAAATAGACTTATGTAGTTGATAAACAAGAATGACATATGTCACAAAACTAGGGGGTTGTTCCATAAAAAAATATTCAAATACGTCACCACGAAGGAAGACACTTTTTATATCCACTTGGTGAATTTTCCAGCTAAAGTGAGTAGAAAAGGAAAGAATCATTCAAACATAATTCATCTTTGAAATAGGAGAAAAGGTCTCAGTGTATTTGATTCCTTCTTATTGAGAAAATCCTTTCATGACCAAGTGAGCTTTATGACACTCAACAACACCTTCAGAGGTAAATTTGATCTTATAGACCCATTGAAATTTCACAATGTTCTTCCCTTGTGATCAAGGAACTAAATCCCAAGTATGATTCTTCAAAAAATAATTCATCTCATCTTGCATATCTTGTTCCCATTCAGGTTAAGTGGAAGTATAGTTTACGTAAAAGTGGAGTAAACATGAAAGTGGATTAAAAAAAAGGTAAAAGTGAAAGTGGAGTAAACATGAAAATGAATTAAAAAGGTAAAAGTGACAGTGCACATGGTATTTGCACATGGATTTAAAACCATGGTGGTATTTTACCCATGGTATATTAAAAAGTGAATTAAAAATAAAAAAGGGGGAAAATTAATTATTATTTAATAAAAGTCGTGTCTTTTCAAATAAACATGACTTTTCATGTAAAGCTTATGGTAAAGTATAAATGGAGAAGAGGGTTATGAGAAAAAATGTGTGTGGGTGAAATGTAATATTATTATGCGTACCATTTGAGGAGTGACGATTGGATATCATTAAAGGAGCGACGATTAAATATTAGCAAAGATCATATCTGGTGTTCTAGCAAATAAATCTAGCATTCTAACAAGCAAAATTGCTAAAGGAAGATCTAAGACAAAAGTAGAAGAAAGAAGATCTGGTGAAGGCATAGTGAAAGTAGAAGGAGTGAGCATCGAGAAAATATGACAAAATTAGAAGGAGTGAGATATGAGTTGATCTAGAAAAAGCAGAAGTAGCGAGTGCAGAGCAAATCTGGTGCAAGCATATGTAATGAGTGCATAACATAGTTGGTGAAGACATAAGCAACAAACAGACCAGTGAAGGAAATGCAAATAAAGAACTTGTAAGTAGGTTGGTGCCTACATAAAAAATAGTTGTGGGGATCAGTGTCTCATGTAGGTCGGCGCCTACAAACAAGAGAGGGGATTGATGTCTCTTATAGGTCAGTGCCTACAAACAATAGAGGGGATCAATGTCTCTTGTATTTCGGTGCCTACAAACAACAAAGGGGATCGTTGTTTCTTGTAGGTCAGTGCCTACAAAAAGCAGTGGGGATTAGTCTCTCTAGTTGGTTGGTGCCTACAAACATTTGGAACCATAGGTTGATTCCTACAAATTAATAAAAAGAAGTTTTTGTGGTTTTCTCCTGAAAGGGTTTCCATGTTAAATATTGTGTCTTATGGTTGTTATATCTATGTGATTGCATCATTATAGTTTATGAATGTTAAAAAGAAAAATATATCCTTATATTGAATCACCCCACCTCAGTATAAGTGTGTGCTCAACAATTGGTATCAAAGTGAGTTTCTTCATAAATAGTCTAACCAATGGAAGGTATATCTTGGGAGCACACATGGTCGGTCATGAAGGTTTGTCTACAAACATGGCTTTGTTGTTTGACGAAACAAACTATGACTTCTCAAGCATAATGATGTGAACATATCTAATGTCCCTTGGTTTTGATACTTGGCAATCGGTCATGACTGGTTATACAACCCCCAAAACTCCACCAACAGATATGGCTAGGAAAAATGATAGTCAAAATGATGCAAAATCCATGAACGCCATCTTGTGCAGACTATCAAAATCATAGTTTGTCAAAGTAATGCATTGAAATCAGTGAAATAAATTTGGGACAAACTTCAAAACATCCATGAAGGAGATGACAAGGTCAAGAAGGTTAAGCTCCAAACTCATAGAAGATAGTTTGAGAGTCTGAATATGAAAGATGTAGAAAATGTTGCAGCCTATCTCCTCTGTGTGGACGAAATTGTCAACACCATCAAAGGACTTGGTGAAATAGTTGTAGAACCAATGATTGTGCCAAAGGTGTTGAGGTCACTCTTCTTAATATTTGATGCCAAAGTCTCGTCCATTGAGTAAATGAAGTATCTTGATGAATTAAAAATGGATGAATTGCATGGGATCCTTATTGCATATGAAATGGGGACTAAAAAGGAAAAACCATAAAAAAGGGAAGCAACTTTTAAAGTATCAAATAAAATGAAGAACAAAGAGCACAAATCAAGTGATTGTTCCAACTATGAATTAGGTGGAGAGGAAGCAAATTTTGTGAGAAAATTCAAAAAGGGATATGGAAAATGAAAAGATAAGTTTCCCTTTAAATTCTTTAATTGTGGAAAAGTAGGACATTTCGTTGTTAAGTGTCCATATGCAAAAAATGATAGTAGTGATAATTAAGAAGACTATAACATAAAGATCAAACATCATCAACACAAAAATATCCACAAATAGTAAAAGCATGAAAAGAAGAAGAACTCTTATAAGTAGAAGAATATCCTCTACTCAAAAGGGGTCAGTGACTCATCTAAAGAAAGCAGTGAAAGTAGTTCTAATAGTGATAGAGAATAAATTCTTTTTTTATGGAAATCGAAACAAATATTGATGAAGAAAAAGGGAAAGAAATGATGGATTAATAATAAGAGGAAAATGTTGAAACATATGGAGAAGTGGATCTTGAAGAACAACTCATATGTGCCTTAAGAGAAATAAAGAAGCTAAGGAAAATAAATTTGAAATAAAAGGAGCAATTGCAAAAATATGAAGACGAGGATCATGATTCAAAAGCCAAAATGTCACAAAGCCTTGAAGAATAAAAAAAGATTATCATAAGACTAAAATTTCAATTAGAAGAGGTAAGAAGGACAAAAGAAGTGGTGAGAATTTAACTAAAGAAAAAGGAAGAAAATTGCGAAGAGCTAGAATCTGAGATTGTTTCTTTAAGAAAGGATTTGGAAAAGTCAATTGCTAAGCTGAATAGAAGCTTGAAGTTTGAAAAGAGTACTGAAATATTAGATGATATCATCAACTTCCAAAGGTATCCATTTGTTAATATTGGTCTTGGATATGATGTTACTATTGCCTCCCTACCTACACCCAACCTTGCTACAACCAAGGAAGTTCTATTTGTTGTAGGAGGAGTTCAGATTGATTTTCTAGAAGAACAACCTATTGTTGATTGTGTCAAATAGATTGATGAGTTGCATGCTCCTCACATGACAACATTTGAGTATGTGGTTACAAATGAAATTGTTATTGATATGTTGGGTTTTTCTACTCATGTAAGTGAACCTGACCCTAAGCCCACTTTATATGATCAACCAATACAAAAATCTATGCCCTATCATAATCCTCACCATAATAATCGAAGGAATGGCAATCGTTATTTCATATATTTGTAGAAGAGATGTGAAAGTCATAATTTTGGGCCAATGTCGACTACCAGGATAGATTTCGGTCAGTTTGATGGATGGTCATGGAATCATTTGACCATATGTTTGAGGAATTCATATCATTGTGTATCATTGGTTGTACAATCATGAAATGATTCTCTTACTTACTAATGGTTTCCTTGGAAGTGGTCGACTAGGAATCGACCTGACATAATAGTCGACTAGAGTTTTGACTAGGTTGTTCATCAACTAGAAGTTTTGACAAGAACTATTGTTGCTACTTATTGATCCCTTAGACGGGGAATACTTGAAGTATTTGATATGTGAACCCAATTGATGTCTTCTTGTTGACTCGACTATTTCTTGTTGAATCAAATTAGATTTGTTCAGACCAACCCAACCATGTTCGAATGTTGTTGGAGATGTATTATTGCTTATGTTAGGTACAAAGACTATCTGGATTGTCAGAGACTGGTTATCTTGCATTGTTGGTGACAATGTTCAGACTTCTTCATGAGAGTTGTTGTATCATGTTCGAGCAACTTTTACCATTGAGGCAAGCAATGTTGATGACAAAAACAATGCAAGTGGAGGACGTTATATGCTGTGCAACATGCATATAATTTTCATTTAGTATTCTGGACATTCCTTCTTCATACCTTGAAGTATTTTTGATAGCTTGGAATGAAATTTGATGACATCTCTACACATTTGTCTAGGGAAATATCATAATCCTTTTGAGTGGTGTATGGAACTTTGGGATTTTGTATGGTTTGAGGTATCTACCATGAAAAATAAAAGACAAGTCCACATAGATATTCTATACATTGTAACCAACATTGACCATGTTCATGAAAGTGTTTTTGAAGGAAAAATAGATAGTGGTTTGATGACATTCAAGGACTACCAAACTAGCAACATACTTGTGACAGTGGAAGATCACTTAGAAGCTATGAAGGAACATAACAACTTGAAGATTCAAAGCACATGGATAAGTGATAAGTTGTAGATGGACATTTTATGAACAACAACATACCATTCGTTTTTTAGCAGTAGATTGTGAGAAAATGTTGAAGGCAACCAATCCTATCAGTTGTGAATATCTAATAGTACTATGATAGTGAAACTTATAGCAAGTATTTGGCATATTTTTAATAAGTAGCCAAAGGAGAAGTTTAGGATAGTGACAATAAAATAGATAAGACTCAAAAATTACATCAAGAAAATATAGTAAATTCACATGGGAGGCTTCTTTAGAAAACTACAAGAGAAAGCACGACCTAAGGGGGAGAAACACAACAAAAGGAACTATGTAGAAAAAGATGAAGCATATTCCCATCAAGTACCACTTTCTAAGAGAACATGTATATGAAATAAGTGTCAATATGGAATACATTTCCACCAAGGAACAAGTTTAATATATTTTTACCGAACCCCTTCCCAGAGAAACATTTGAATATCTCAGACATAAGCTAGGAGTGATATCCCTCTCATATTGTCAGTAAAGAAGCACAAATCAAGGGGAGCATACCTTTTCCATTGATTTCAAAAGGGGATAATTACAGACAAGGGGAGAGTTGTAGACATGGAAAGGAGAATTACAGATAGGGAGAGTTGCAAACAAGGGAGAATTTTGGAAGATTATGTGTTTTTGAGTTCAAGGTTGCCATCAATGTAAAAGTGGGAGATTGTTGAATAAATTATAGTCATTTATTTCAAAGGTAGGTAGGTATTCAAATATAAATGTGACCTTAATAAATACAAAATTGAAAATGGATTAAAAAGGGTAAAAACAAAACTGAAAAGTTAAGTGGAAGTGGAGTTTACATAAAAGTGGAGTAAACATGAAAGTGGATTAAAGGTAAAAGAGAAAGTGGAGTTTACGTAAAAGTGGAGTAAACATGAAAATGAATTAAAAAAGGTAAAAGTGAAAGTGCACATGGTATTTTCACATGGATTTAAAACCATGGTGGTATTTTACCCATGGTATGTTAAAAGTGAATTAAAAATAAAAGGGGGAAAATTAATTATTATTTAATAAAAGTCGTGTCTTTTCAAATGAACGTGACTTTTCATGTAAAGCTTATGGTAAATTATAAATGGAGAAGAGGGTTATGAGAAAAAATGTGTGTGGGTGAAACTGTAATATTCTTATGCATACCATTTGAGGAGTGACAATTGAATATCATTCAAGGAGTGACAATTAAATATTAGCGAAGATTAGATCTGGTGTTCTAGAAAATAAATATGGCATTCTAGCAAGCAAAACTAGTAAAGGCAGATCTAAGGCATAAGTAGAAGCAAGAATATGGTGAACTCAGAGTGAAAGAAGAAGGAGCAAGGGTCGAGCAGATCTGACAAAATAAAAAGGAATGAGTGTCAAGTTGATCTGGAAAAAGTAGAAGTAGCGAGAGCATAGCGGATCTGGTGAAAGTAGAAGTAACGAGCACATAGCATATTTGGTGAATATCGAAGCAGCAAGTAGACCAGTGAAGAAAATGAAAATGAAGAACTTGTAAGTAGGTTAGTTCCTACACAAAAAACAACTGCAGGGATCGATGTCCCATGTACATCAGTGCCTACAAACAAGAGATGAGACTGGTGTCTCATGTAGGTCGGTGCCTACAAACAATAGAGGGGATCAATGTCTCCTATAGGTCGGTGCCTACAAACAACAGAGGGGATCAATGTCTCTTGTAGGTCGGTGCCTACAAAAATAAGTGGGGATTGGTGGCTCTAGTAGGTTGGNCTTATGGTAAATTATAAATGGAGAAGAGGGTTATGAGAAAAAATGTGTGTGGGTGAAACTGTAATATTCTTATGCATACCATTTGAGGAGTGACAATTGAATATCATTCAAGGAGAGACAATTAAATATTAGCGAAGATTAGATCTGGTGTTCTAGAAAATAAATATGGCATTCTAGCAAGCAAAACTAGTAAAGGCAGATCTAAGGCATAAGTAGAAGCAAGAATATATGGTGAACTCAGAGTGAAAGAAGAAGGAGCAAGGGTCGAGCAGATCTGAAAAAAGAAAAAGGAATGAGTGTCAAGTTGATCTGGAAAAAGTAGAAGTAGCGAGAGCATAGCGGATCTGGTGAAAGTAGAAGTAACGAGCACATAACATATTTGGTGAATATCGAAGCAGCAAGTAGACCAGTGAAGAAAATGAAAATGAAGAACTTGTAAGTAGGTTAGTTCCTACACAACAAACAACTACAGGGATCGATGTCCCATGTACATCGGTGCCTACAAACAAGAGATGAGACTGGTGTCTCATGTAGGTCGGTGCCTACGAACAATAGAGGGGATCAATGTCTCCTATAGTTCGGTGCCTACAAACAACAGAGGGGATCAATGTCTCTTGTAGGTCGGTGCCTACAAAAATAAGTGGGGATTGGTGGCTCTAGTAGGTTGGTGCCTACAAGCATTTGTAACCATAGGTTGGTGCCTATAAATTAATAAAAGAAGTTTTTGTGGTTTTCTCCCGAAAGGGTTTCCATGTTAAATATTGTGTCTTATGGTTGTTATATTTATGTGATTGCATCATTATGGTTTATGAATGTTAAAAAAAAAGATAGACTTATACTGATTCACACCCCCCCCCAAGTATAAGTGTGTTCTCAACAAAAAGTCCCAAGAACATGAGCCATCAATGCAACATTGGCCTACTACTTGTGACTGCGAGTTTGTCAGCCAAAAGAGACCTCACCAACACTAGATACAACTTCAATTGTTTTAGTATCCCATCGAGGTAAGAAAGAAAAAGGTGAGTTGATATCTACTATAGAAGGGAGATTAGATGAAGGAAAAATTTCACTCGAAGAAGACAGAGACCCAGTCTAAATAGATATCAATTGTTCGATCAACTTGGGAACAAAGGTCGACATCCCAGTCCAAATAGGAATAGAGTTCGACTGTCCAATAAAAATGCTGAAAAAAGGAACAAGTAAACCAGAGTCAAAAACAACTTTCAAGGAATCATCCTATAAGAGGCCAGATGAAGTGTTCAATAGCTTAATGCTTGAAGACTTCTCATAAAAAAACACATTTCTTTTGATAATGATACGTTGTTTGGTAAGGTTAAACAATCGATAGGCTTTGGATTCTTCTAAGTACCCCATCATGATGCAAGCATGATGACTCTTTGAATCCATTTTCTTCCTGCAATTTTATGGAATACAAGCCTATGAAACACGATTGAAGACTCTAAGGTGATCGACTAAGGACTTATTTCCTCACAATTTTTCGACTAGAGTCACATAATTTAAAAATATAGTTGAAATACGATTCAGGAGATAGTTGGCACATAAAAAAACTTCAACCCAAAAATGAGTCGACAAATTTTTGGACTACGAAAGACAACGAACCATTTCAACCAATGTTTGGTTATTTCTTTCTGTGACATCATTTTGTTGAGGAGTATGAGGAACATACCTCTGCCAGGAAATACCAAATTGAGCAATGTATTATTCAAACCATGGATTCACATACTTTCCACCATTACCAGATCTCAAACACTTGATAGATGGACCACATTTCTTCTCAGTCAATGCCCTAAATTCCTTGAACTTTTCAAAGACATGACTATTACTTTTCAAGAAATAGACCCGAGTAAATCTAGAGAGATTATCGATAAAGGTCAAAATTTACTTTGCACCTGCTAAGGAAGGCTGGTTGATATAGCAAAGATCACTGTGAATGAGCTCTAGTACCACACTTTGCCTGAGACGAAATGGATTTGATGATGCTTGGATAGCACACAACCTCTACAAATTCCATTAGGTGGAAGAAATTTGGGAAGACCAACAACCATATTATGTGTGGCCATCAAATTCAGATTTCGAAAATTTAGGTGTCTAAGTTATTCATGCCAAATTTTGTTGTATTCATTAGTGTGAGCAACAAGAGAAGTTGGTCCAGGATCAAGTTGAAGGAGGTCATAGAACTTGTACAACCCATCCTTCGAGTTAAGAAAACCTTCAATGAAAATAAACCTATCATTCTTCAGGTCGTTAACTAAGAACCGATCTAGCCAAAACTCAAAAATATTACTTGTCTATGTCGGTTGAGAAACCAAATTTGCATTCATGTTTGACACATGATAAAAATCAACAATCTTATCATGTTGACATGGAACATCACCGTGACCAACAATGTCGAGAGAGAAATCATCAACAACATAAATTTTACACTCGACAACTTTATCCAGGTAAGATAATAGAGAAGCATCCTATTCCATATGATGAGTGCACCTAGAATCGACTACCCACTCATGCTACAAGGTATGAGTAAGAAACTCTTGAGAACTTCCAACTTGGAAAGTAAAGTTGTCAGTCGGTTGATGGAAAATTGAAACGTCTCCTTCGAGCTTTTTAACCTTCACTTCTAGGTTGTCCTTCTTCCTCCAATAGGATTTTTCCACATGTCTGATATTTCAACAGTACATACATGTTTTCTTCTTTTGATTCTCTCGAGTGGACATTGACTCATCAATATTCTCTTTAGTTCTCTAGTAGAGACATTCTTGTCTACGTAAATGAGCATCAAAACATCCTCTTTCCTTGTAATTCATCTTTCCTTTTCCCTTGAGCAATTGAGATTGATGTTTTATACCAATATTTCCTTCATCAAGTAACATGTGTTGATCATTAATCAGTAAGCCACATAAAGTATCAAAGGAACAATCTTTACCATATTCTTTGTGTGCTTCACGTAAAATATCAAAGGAACAATCTTTACCATATTATTTGTGTGTTTTCCAATTGGTCTAGAAAATGGAACATAGCACGTCGAAGGGTGTTCTTAGATTCATCAAGACTGGATCAATTAGTTTTCTATCTTTCTTCTAATAATTCTTCCCACATTCTCCTAATTTCAAATGCGGTTCCTTAACACATGCCAAATAGTCCTCAATCCTTTCAAAGGAATGCAGAACAAGAGAGATCAACTCTTTCTCCAATTGCATAGCTGGGATTCAATCAACTTTGTCAAACAAGGATGTCAACTTCTTCTAAACTTCATGAGGATAATCGATCCCTCTTTTATGAAAGTGAATCGCCCAAGAGATATAAGTCGTGATGACCCCGACAACCTCACCTTTCTTTCTGTCAACAATGAAATTCACTTGGCCATCCTTCGGATCTGGAATCACAGCCTTCGTATACTACCATATCCCTTTGATCTTCAACAAAGTCTCCATATCTAGTTCCCAAACAACATATTAGCCCATTTAAAACAAAATGATCAATCTTGGAAGCCATCTTAGATATATTACAAATATGATAATTTGAACATGTTACAATCGACAAATCAACAACATAGAGTCAATCATTGTAAGATCTGACTCAACAAGATCTATATACAACAGACGAGGTCAAAAATAGTTGCTTTGATACCATGTTGGGGATTGGGTGTAACACTAAATGAAACAACGATAGAATCTATAGAATAGATGAAGAGAAATAAACTTCAAACAATATCAGTGGTGTCTAAAGACATTGTTAAAGAAATTAAGCACAATGCATTGTGATCAGAACATCACAATGCATCATTGAGCATATATCACACATAATACATGATATTAGATCGACCCATAGGGTCCTTTATTTATAGTTTATGGATCTAACCAATCTCCTTGAAATTGGGAAGATCTTGTCCACATAAAATCGTCATTGGTTGGAATGAATCCCAACAAATTTGTGTTGTTGTGTCTTCTAGTCAATTCACGTTGTCAAACTGATCAATCATTCATCCAACATGCAGTCGACTGCTCGGTTGGTCGAGCTACTAACAAATATCTTTGACCGCTAGTCGATTATCTGACTGACTATCTAGTCAACCACCTGATCAATTGTCTCCAACTACTAGTTAATATTCCAACCGAATATCTATAACCGCTAGTCGATTATCTGACTGACTATCTATTTAACCACCAAATCAACTATCTTCAATTTCTAGTCGACTGAATGGCCGGCTATCTCCAGAAGGAGCGGGATGAACCATCAAAACCCAAGGCTCCAAAGACATTAACCCAATCCCCTATATCCAATGAAGGGTTACTTGCCAACATTGATCCTACAAGTCCTAAGAAATAAAAAAACCACTCTATGCAGTGTATGTTTTCATATTGTATTCATTAGAAAATCTAATTTGGAAATCTGCATTAAGTTGTAGTACTAAGTTTTTCTTTCTCTTTCTGTCATCTACAAGTAGATGCAACAATATTATTTGTTGGCGGACTCAATTATTTTCATTTACAATCCATTCCAACCTTTGATTCTACTAAAGTAGAAAGGGCATCAATTGTATGAACAGGGAGGTAAGTTTTGTAAGTAACAATAATGTGCGGGATCTTATTATGCATACAAACATGTTGTAGAATTTAAAACAATTCAAAATAATTACCATGAATTGCAAAGTTTTATAATTATTCATTGATGTTGTGCAAGTTCAGGAAGTAAGCACAATTACAATCAGTTGAAGTTTGATGATATGTGAACAATCTATTAGTGAAAAACTTGTTTTAAATTATGTGGAGAGTCTTATGAGTACATGTAATCCTACATAATATATACTTTCTATTGATATTAATTGTTGTAATATATAATTTGTTTAGACATATCAAAACTTTTGGCCCATTAACTTAAGTCCTTAGATCATACTACAACTAACTAACTAACTATGATGTTGATCATAAAATGTTTAAACAAGCGCAGTGAGGAACCGTTGAGGTATTTATATTTGTTAATTGTTTTCCAGATTGAAAGGAGCAATTAGTGATTTAACTAAATATTAATAAGTGCATATTGATGGGATACTAAATACTATACTACTAAGATTAATGTCATATATATATATATATATATATATCTTACATTTTTAAGTTAATTGTTTGTGGGTTGTTTTTTAATGAAGAGTAGTTATTACACATTTAATATTTTCAAATGGGATTGTCATTTTCTTACTCACTCATTATTTAGTATTTTAATTATTTTTAATCATTTTTTTCTTAAGTGGCAGGTACTAAGTAGCTTTATTACTCAATCCACTTGTTTTGCGTAGAATGTTTTGTGCACATACACAGAAGGGTGTTTGATTTAACAAAGTTGGTTTTCTGTAATAAAAAAAATGATATATTTGTGATAAATCAAATTATTTTAAGTAGGTAGTGATATGATACTTTATCATTTTTATTATGTTGAGAGGTTCACTCTAAAGCATAGAATTTTAATACCTCAATTGTGATCAATATAGTGTATTGGATGAGTATGTCTAAATTGTAAGGAAAGTCGTGTGGGCATCGATTCAAATGGCATTGAAAGAGGTTTTAGGCATTTGAAAGAATCCCCATGACTGACCTAATGAGTGGTTGAGTCGTTAGCCAGCAGGACCGGGAACCTTTGAGTCGTTAGCCGGCAGGACCAGTAAATCAAGAGTCTCTATAATATGGATATGGAAGTTATCCGAGTACTCTAAAGGAAGGCAAGAACCCTTACTAAAGGAAGGCCAGGAAGGCATTCTCTTGGGCAGGAGGAATAATTGCTCCCATGAAATAAAGACCCGAGATGTCTTGATGAGCGCATCTAAGAGACGTACTCGGTGGTAAGGCCTGTTCTCCACAGATATAGGAACTGACTTCGTACTCGGCGGACACAATTCAAAGTGTGTTTGAGTGACATCTGACAGTGCTTTCTTTACCATTTCACTTGAGTGAGATAGGGGAGAGTGGAATTTTGTGTGGAGGGATCAAATCCTAAGAGTAAATGTGTAGTTATAATGATGAGGGAGCTTAAATAAACCATCTCATGTGTAACTATTATAATACTAAAATAATAATAAACTTATTTTAAGGTCACAACTTAGCCAAACACCAAATTAGTGTATAAGACCCTTTTGTTTGTGGGACAAGGGACCCCCTCCATGTAGCAATTTGAATGTTTAATCTATGGAGATGTAAATACCCCACCCCTTCTGTATTCGAAAGTGACCTCGAAGGAGGAAACTCATGTTTTTAACTGTTTTTAATATTGTAATATAGTATATAATGGTCAAAGATCATTGTGGAGAGCACAAGAGGGGCTATGCTTTCACCATAGAGAAAAAGGGGCCTATGGGAGAGTGATATTATATTGTCAAGTGTTAGCCTAATATTTCATCTCTTTTCCATTGTGTGCTTTAAATGAAACCATCTACCTCCATTGACTTAGAGAGCCAATAACGAAGGTAGGTAAAGTTTTTTGAGAAAATCTATCTCATGTAGTTATTGAGGAATGCATTGAGTATGATAATTATGGGGGGAATGCAAGAATACTTCACTCTCTTGTCATAAGGGAAATAAATGATCATTCTCATAACTCTATCATTTCCATTCATTATCATCCTCACATTCATGCTCTCCTCTCATCGTGCTACATTCTCCATTATTTTTGTGAACCTTTACCCAAACATGAAGGTGACCATATCAACATTGTAGAATAAGGTATGTGAAACCATCATAAAGAGATAGAGAGGTTGTAGATGAGCATAGATACTAGGCACATTAGGAATCCTTCACCCACTAGTTATTTATACTCATTGATTGCTTGAGAGACAAGTTGCATTTTTCCAATTTCAACCTAGAAATAAATCAATTGATTGAACTCTTTTTTTATCCACTAAAGAGAATTGTAAAGAAAGAATATAATTGAGGCTCTATTGAGCAAAGAAAGGGAAGATCTTACTTATGTTGTGTAGGGCAATGGAAGAGAATGTTATCATTATTTGATCATTGGATGGGGTGCCTGGAGTGATCTATAGTGAGCATATTCATTGATCCATGAGGAAAAATGTGTTGGGTTGAGTGTGCTAAAACCTTGTAGCTTTATTCCTTTGCTTGGATTGGGTGGCATTAGCCCTAGATGCCTATGATTGGATGAAAAATTACTTATACACAAATAATTTTTTGGGTTATCTTTTATTAAAATATGAATGTTATATCTTTGTTTCTATCTCTACAATTTAAATGGCATCCAGGTTACAAGATTAGATCTATGGTGCATGCTATATGTGTGTGAATTTTTCTTAAATAGGAACATGGGTAGTTGTCTCCATAAATTCTTTTTATTCCATGCTTGTATATTCTGTTGCATTTTATTGTTTAGCACTATGCATGTGTTTAAAAAATTATGGTCCTCCATGGGAGACGTTCTATGTTGGTATTAAGGTGAATGGTCACTTGAAGTCTAGGAATTTAATACGTTGAATGTGGCTCCTTGTCCCTTGTTGGGAGTCAAAGGGAGGGGATGACACATTAGATAGATGTGTAACAAGTTTCATAAAATAACAATTAAAATGATAAAATAAAAATAAATATATAAGTTAAGTTAAAATTTAAAAATAATTAACAAAGTAGCTTAGACTCATCATGATCCCTCTCTGTTTTTGGCT
>JZKD02S0192731.1:0-22547 GCA_000966675.3 Picea glauca | reverse complement strand
ATATATATATATATATATATATATATATATATATATATATATATATAGGATTGATTTAGTCAGTTTTTTGACGAATTTAGTCAAATTGACCAAACAATAAGTCAATGATAATTTGATTCTCACAGGTGACATAGTTGGTTGTTATAATGACTAAAGTTGGAATGTTGGTCGCTAGAGCGACGAATAGTTGGACCCCGAAAAAAAAAAGTAAATTTAGTCCAAAAAAAGAAAAAAAATTACAACTAATGTAGTAGTGCTTCTACACGCATCCATCTGAGAAGAATGATTACAGTGAGGATCTAAAGGAATTTTTAACATTACTCATGTATTCTACGCCCAAGACATCCAAAAACGTAACCCTAGGATATGAAACGCCAAAAGTTATGTGGGCACCGATGGGTAAGTTGGTAACTTCCCGAGGTTGTAACTTTTGCATATAACCTCCATTTTAGGCACGTGATAGTGCGTTGGAAAGGTATTTGAGAGAACTACAAATTATTCCATAAAACTCTGACTATTTCTATAGTTTGACTATGCAAAGCCAAAAATATACTATTTAGGGCCCCAAAATGGCCCTTGAAGTAGAGAAAGATTTACTAACGTGAAAAATTCCAAAATAAGCCAGTTGGATTAGGTGGACGTCCACCAATATCCACCTAGAACTTATGTAGGGATTCTGAAATACCCAAAAGTGTAGAACCCACAATTAGAAAGAATTACAGAAGTAGGTGTTGAACTAAAATTTTTCAAGAGGATCCAGTTGGAATAGGTGGGTGGCCACCAATATACACCTGGATTAGTCCTCCCCCCTTAGGAAGTAATGGTCTCCATTGCATTGAGTTTCCCCATCAGGTGAAGAAACTTCTGCTAAATTTGGCCTTGGGTGAGCCACTTTCCTTGGTGTAGGAGTTTCCCTTCCTTGAAAACCCGATAAACATGAATCCTCTATTACCAAGTGGCCTTGACTTGTGTGTCCACTATCTAATTAGTGTATGTATGTTCCATGCAGTCATGGTTGAGCTCTGTTGGTGTCAATTATTTTGAAACCTATGAGGTGTCCAATAATGGTGGAAGGTATGGCCGAAGGAGGTCCGCATTGGACACTATGTGCAATCCAAGGAAGGGTGGACTATTAAGCTCAAAAGAATTGCTATCGATAGCCTTGGTGATAGTTTAAGGCCCATAACAAAGTGGGAATATATTTTGATGGGGCCTTGTAAGGTGCTCTTTCTGAAAATGTAAGAAGACCTTGTCTCCGACCTGAAACTTGTGTGGTACCCAGTGTTGTTCATGGTGGTACTTGTACTTAGCATTGACTTTCTTCAATATCCCATGGACTTGTTGGTGGATGTAATGAATCCTCTCAATGAATATGGTTGTCTTGTCGGCCTCATATTCAACATGGGAAGATTCTTCTTGTGTGGTTGCAATAGGTAGTTCAACATCAATGGGACCCAAGGGTTGGAATCCTAGCCCCACCTGAAATGGGCTATGGTTGGTGGAGATATGGAGAGCCATGTTGTAGTTGTGTTGAACATAAGGAAGACTCTCATCCCATGTACACAGATTCTTAGTGTTGTACATGTGCAAGATGTTCAAAATCATTCGATTGATGACCTCTGTCTAGCCATCAATTTTGGGGTGGAAAACAGTGGATTTAGTGAGCTTGGTGTCCAACAATGACCAGAGAATTGACCAAAATGTGTTGAGGAACTTGTTGTCCCAATCTGAGGTGATGGTTTGTGGTATCCCAAAATGGACCCACACCTGTTTGAAGAAGAGATTGGCAATATCTTCCGCTCTGATGCTCTTATTGCAAGCTGTGATAATGGCCATCTTCAAAAACTGAAAAAACACTACAGATACACAATCATTGTCGTGTTTGGTGGCTGAAAGGCCAAACATGTAATCCATCGAGATGGATTCCCAAGGCCTCTAGGGAGTATGAAGAGGGTTGTATAAGACTTTCTTCTTTATGGTTGGCTTGGAAATGACACATGCATTGCAAGATCTAATATACTTGCTGATGTCTTGTCGAAGTTTTGGCCAATAAAAATGTTTCTCTATAATGGCCATAGTTTTCTCCACGCCAAAATGTCCTTGCATCCAAATGTAGTCAGCCTTACAAATCATCTTTTAAAACTCTCTTGTGGGAACATAGAAGTGGCCCATATGGCATAGTAGTCTATCATGGATGTGAAAATTAGTGACATTTGCTCCTATACCCAAGAGATGATAGGTGGTGGAAAAGTCAGGGTCACACTGATAATGTTGGGGCCACTCAAATGACTCATGCCCACAAGAATGGAGTATTGTGGTGAGTACAACAATGGGAGGGAGACTAAGAAATTCAATGATACGATTTGTGCTCCCTATTTTATACTTGATGCTGATATGGAACTGTTGTAGGTATGTGGACAACTTTTGATGGCCGTCATTCTACAACTTCCCCTGTGTCTGTATGAACTACAGAGGCTTGTGATCAATGTGGATAATTGTCTCCTTTCCTAGAATGTAATTTTCCCATTGACGATAGGCTTGCATAATGGAATACATTTATTTTTCATAGGTGGGGTATTTACGGAAAATATCTAAGACTGTCTCACTATGATATGCTATTGGATGACCATGTTGAGTGAGAATTGGGCCTACAACATAGTTGGAGGCATCCATCTCAATCTCAAAAATTTGTTGTAGATCAGGTAAGGAGATTACTAGAGATGAGCACAAGTGATGCTTCATATCATCAAATGATTTTTCTTGTCCCTAACCTAATGCGAAATTTGTCTTTCCACCACCCTTGGTTACTTGGGGGAGGGCCCATGCAATATGGTAGAATCCCAACATGAACGTTCAGTATAATTTGGCACGTACTAAGAAGCTCTGAAGCTCGACTAGTGGGTTCAGGGATGGCCAGTCATGAATGACTTGGATCTTAGCTGGATCAACATGTACCTTATCCTCATAAACATGTATTCCAAGTATTGGACCTTTTTCATGCCAAAGGATCATTTTTCCAAGATGGCATATAGCTTTTGCTTTCGTAGAGTGCCCAAAACCTGTTGAATATGATGCATGTTCTCCTCCCAAGTTCTTCTTAAGATGAGGATGTCATTCAGAAATACCACCACAAAAGAGGTGGTTAAGGGTATCAATACACCATCCATCAATATCATGAAATCTTTTGGTGCATTTGTTAAGCCAAAGAGCATGACCAACCATTCAAAGAGACATTCTTTAGATTTGAAATATGTCTTCCATAAATCAGTTGGTTCGATGGGAACTTGGTGGTAGCCAGATTTTAGGTCAATATTTCTAAAGAAATTTCCCCCCTTGAGTATGTCAAGAAGGTCATCAATTCGGGGAATTCGATACTGGTTCCAAACTGTTATTTTTTTAATTCTCTTTAATCAATGCAGTGCCACTAGGTCCCATATTTCTTCTGCACTAACACATTCAAGCTTCCATAAGGGGAGGAGTTGGGTCAGATGTGCCCCTTTTGAATCAAATATTAGATTTGGCGCTTGATTTCTTCATTTTTCCATAGGCGAGCAATGATAGACTGGTCCATTAGGAAGCAGTGCACTTGGGGTTAGATCAAATGGATGCTTGACTTGCAGTGTGTCAATACCTCGGTGGGTGAGGAAACAATGTCTCCGTACTCTTCCACAATCCCTTCCACTTATTTCTACTGCAAAGAGAGGCTCTATGTAGAGGTCATAGATGTGGTGACAACCTTATCCTTACTATGAGCATGTATAAAAAATAATACAAACTTACCAATCTGTGAAATAAACTTACTGCATTGCTGAGTAGAGATTAAAGAAATAGCGGTAGGAGGCACTACCTATCGTATCCTGTACAATTGTCTACCCAAAGTAATAATAAAACTTCATGGTATAGACTCATACACAACATGTCGCTTACACAAATATGGTTTTCCTAAAATAACATCACAAACTTCAAGGGGATAAATATCACACAATACCTCGTCTTTGAAGGGCTTGATGCTATAAGGAAGAAGACACTCTTAGAAGAGATGGAGATCTCTTTCTTGGAAAATCTAGGAGATGGTGTAGGGTTGTGGGTGCAGTGTTATCGACAAGTCTATCCGCTTGATGACCTATATTGAAATCAAGTTCTTTTGACTGTCTCTATAGAAAATGAAATGCAACAGAGTCCCCTTTACCCACGTCTATGAGTGAAAGAGGCATTCCCCTTCCTCTGGTTCTTCTAGTTTTCTACATTGGACTTTAGTGGTAGCGACAATGGCACTGGGTTCAACATCAATGATTTTCTTCCCACTTTTTGGATTTGATTTAGACTCAAAATATTCCTATGACTCAAAATCTTTTAGCTGGGCCACTAGTGACTACTTGGAGTGACATTCTTCAGTGGTGTGCCAAGGTATTTTATGGTATTCACACCATTTCCCCGTGTCTTCCTTCGAATTATCATTACCCTTCTTTGGTTGCGGATTAGAATGGTTTTTATGAGAGAATCCATCCTTTCTCCATCCATTTTTTTGTGGGTTGGGGCCGCCTTTTCCCTACTTCGGTTGTGAGGAGTTTGCAGATTCAAACTCTCTCCTCTTCTTCTTAAATTTATGCTTGGTCTTGACATCATATCTATAAGCCGCACCTAATGAGGTGATGTCCAGAAAATCCATTTATGTTTGAATGTATATATATAGATAGTCATGGTATTTGAGAACTAGATGTCATTCAGAGTCTTTGATACCCAATTTGTTGCTCAAGGTATGTAAAATATTGGTGAAATATTGTATTTTCTAGTCAATTCCCTAATGTAGCGTGGTCCATCTTATGTATTGGTCCTCGTAACTTCCAACAAGGTAGTATTGTTATTTAATGGCATCCATGAAGGAATCCCATGTGGGGGAGACCGCAAATATTTCATATTCCTCTATGGCCATTTTCTAAGAGTAAGTATCCCACCATTCCTTAACATGGGGGGTGACCTTAAGGATTTCAAAAGTAATATTTTCCCTGTTGAAAAAATTATGGACCGAAAAATACCCTTCAAGCATATTCAACCATTTATCTAGAACATCCACATCTATTAGTCCTTCAAATAATGGAATATCAAAATATAATCGTACCTTGAAGGGGGGTGCATGGTCGCTTGATGAAGATGTGTCTTCCGTGGGAACAACTGAAGGATATGTGCAAATGTGTCCATCATTTCGTTCATTTGTCATGCAAGGGCTTCCTCGAGCAACATTTTAAAAGTATATCCTGCTCCATAATATTTATTCTAGTCCACAATGGGGTTTTTTCAGGCTCGGCATGGCCGATATTGCAAAGGTTTGACTGGTTCGAATCCCAACTTCTTGTACCCAGATCTTGTTGGGGACATGCATGAATAAAAATAAATGAAGAGGAGACCACTCTGATACCACTAATAGGAATTTATGAGTGGAACAAAAGTAATAACATATTGAATACAATAACAAAAAGATACGGAGAATAACAATAGATATCGAGTGAACAATAAATTCTATTGAATAAATAAAATTGTTTTAAATTGTAAAACTATAGAATTGAAAACAAATTGCTTTAATGGTGGTCGTTAACCCTATGAAGAGATGTGGATTATACGTGCATCTGTATGAGTATAATGATTACAATGAGGCCCCAAATTCCTTTTTAACATTACTCATGCATTCCAAAACCCTATACATCCAAAAACCTAACCCTAGGAGATGAAACGCCAAACGTTATGTGCGCCCTGATGGGTAAGTTGGTACCTCAACTTCCTAGGGTCATAACTTTTGCATACGACCTTCGTTTTAGGTGCACGATAGCCCGTTGGAAAGGTGTTTTCGAGAAATACACATTATGTTGTCAAAATATGACTTTTTCTATAGATTGATTTTGGAAATACAAAAGAACAATGTTTAGGGCCCCAAAACATCCCTAGAAGTATAGAAAGATGTACTAACATGAAAACTTCCAAAATAGGCCAGTTCGATTAGGTGGGAGGCCACCAATATGCACCTGGAAGCTGGATAGGGCTTTAGATAGCCCCGAAAGTTAGAACCCAAAATTACAAAGAATTACATAAGAACATGTTGAACTAAAAAATGTCAAGAGGAGATAGTTGGAAAAGGTGGGTGGCCACCAATATCCACCTGCATCAGGTGGCCTTGATATCCACCAACATATCTCTTTTCATTGATCAAATATTTGGTCAACCCATTTCCATCAAGAAAGTACGAGATATTAAGGGTCACTTGGAGGTGTCGAGTTTAGTAAATGGGGAGGATGACAATGAGGATTAATTTTTTCATGAAGAACATGCTATGGATGTATGCCATCCTCTCCTCCACAATGACAATGAGATGGACAATTTGGTTTATGAGTTGGGGCATTACTGCATGGGTTCCATAAAGTATTTTTAAACATGTGGAGACAAATTGAAATCCTTGCATAAGAATTGAAGTTTTTCCTTAGGCAGTCATGATGATAGAGACAAAGTATTGAATGCTTTGTTAGTGAACCAAGGTATTTTTTTGGGGGGTGATATATTGAGACATTTGAGCTGTATGTATTAGATAGGAACAAACACCAAGCGAATTGGAAGTTTATCTCCCACCTTTGGTATGGGACTTAGGTTGAGGTAGAGTTCTCCTTCAGAGGTTGTGGTTTATTCTTGGATGACCCACAGATTAGAAGGATTATTTTTTGGAGGTGTGAATAAAGTATTGGTGCACACATTCCTCCCTTTGGGAAGAGGAATAGAAATTATTAGATTGGAAAATTTGACTTAGGATGCTTTGGAAATATTTTTGAGGAACTTGAGGAGCATGTATGTTTTGGCCACCCTCATTTTGGATGTTGAGTTGCAACATGTGACTTGTTGTTTGGAGGAAAAGATAGAGGACTTTGTATCAATTCAAAGGAATTGCATGGATATAGTTCATTGTAATTTGAAAAGATCATTCTAGGCATTATGTGAATTTCTCAAAACTTGGACATGATGGTTGGGTGGGTCACTTTACTACCTCATGAAATGCAGAAGTTATGCACAAGAGGATGGTAGATTGATTGGATTAGTGGGGTAGGAGCATGTCCGAAGATGAAAATACTTGGACAGTTGGAGCATTGAGGCCTTCCATAATGGACACCATGTGGATTACATGATGAATATATTTTTTTTCCAACAAAGATTACCCAAATATGAGTAATTAAGATGAAGAAGATGGAGCATTCAATCGAGGAAGATAGAAATAATTTGAGTTGTATGGGTAGGTTTGGAAGTAGTCTAAGACGATACGTTAGAGGTACAACACCTTGGTTCTTGAACACTAAGGAGGATACTAAAATATTTTTATGTGCACTTGGAGGACACATTGGCTTGACGACCTAGAAATTAGAATATTGTTCAAAGAATGTGAGGAAATAATTTGGATTCGATGTACCTATATCTATGTTTAATGCAAAAGTATGGGGATGTTCCGAAATATTCAAATGAATTAGGCATGGGGTGAACTAGGAATGTTGGAAGTGGGTTTGGAAGCCATTTTCCATGGACTCTCATTGAGATATATCAACTTGAATTGCTTCCAAGGATTCGATAGTGGAGTCTAGTGTGTGTTTGAGAGGCTTCCTTGGAGAAATTATATCATTGAGAAACTTGATATATGGATAGGGAAAAGTGGAGAATTTGTCTTGGTCTGATGAAGATAGTAGAATTTTTGGTTGTGGAAGGAAAATTAACAAGTGAAGCAAGAGTGATGACCTTTCCTTGGTCAATGAAGAGTTGGGTAGAGTAACAAAACTGCAGATGGAAAAGACCAGTTTTGGACATGGGGATCCACATTCTCATGGAGTGGATGTGATGGTTGGATTGGCCATCTAACCAACTTGAGAGTTGAGGTATCTAGATGAATGGGTTAATGTATAGATGAACGAGTAGTTCTAATGGGTGCAACACATGGACATTTTGGAAATATTCTTAAGGAAAGATATATGACAACAATTGTAGGAGACAATCTAAGAAATGGAATATCAATGTGAAACCACTACAGTGACGCAATAACAACTTGAAGTTTTCGCAATAGAATTGGAAATGGGGAATGTTTTAATGGCGTTGATGAGAAGGTCACACGATAGGGATAAAAAACAATGTGGAGAGTTGGACGCTTATTGAGGATGATTGTATACATTTTGACTTTTGGAAATTTGGGGTTTCCATAATAGTCATTGGAAGAGAAGTTGGGTTTTCAAATATCCTTTGGTTGTGGAAAAATGCATGATTTTGGGTAGTGACTTGAGGAAAGTAGTTTTTTACGATGTGGTCAAGGATATAATTTTTTTTTATTGCGGTCGGATGTAATACCCTCCCCTAGAGTGGTGTCCAAAACATCAACCATATCGATGAGGATGGTTAGATAAGTCAGACAAGATGCCTTGGGACAAAGGAAGGGCACACATTTGTGGTTTCCTTGGAAAGTAAGACATTGGATGGAAATATTGGCCAATTTAAAATATAATAAGGAAATTATGTAGATACGTGTATGCCCCTACAGATAGACAATGCACTCTATAGAGAGGTTGTAGAGGCTTCGACGCTCTGCTGAAAAGAGAGGGCATGTTGGGGATGAGCAGTTGGATGCACCAAGGAGTGGGTTGAGCTTGGATATATACTAGAGGAGTTGGAGTGATGAGACATATATGGATCAGTTGAATGGGAGCTCTACTCTTGGGTATTTATATAGGAAATCGAGGTGGCTTTGGGAAAAAGTTTTCATGGATTGAAATCATGGATGAACTTGTTGTGTGTACTTCCTTGGGAACACATTCCTTTGGCATGCATTCATTAGGTGCATTTAGTGCACTTGGACATGGACATGATTTTTGGATGAATGGATGACCTTGACATGCTCAAGATGATTTGGTGGATGGGGTGACCTAGGCATGGACAAACTCAGAGGACGAATGACTTGTTGGCTTGCGAAATCTTGGACATGGACCTAGCATGGTAGAGACATTTCATGGGATGAGTCGTCTTAATGTTGTTACACACAAAAATGTCACACTCAAGTGTCGCACCTATTTATGCCTAAGCATTAGAAGTGTCATAAAGTGTCATATGCACCTTAGTAAGTGTCGCATGCACTTTGTCAAAGTGTCGTATGCACCTTAATAAGTGTCATATGCACTTTACTAAGTGTCACAACACCTTGACACCATGAAAGGACATTTTTCACAATCCCTGATCAATGTGGTGGAGAAATATATCATATGAAGGTTAAAATAGTATGTGCACATGAATTATTCATTATTATTCATAAAAAAGGAAATTAATTTAGTCTGAAAATCCACCTCACATTTAGTTTCCTAATATCATGGAGAAGTTGAGAATCTCATGGATGGTTGAGATATTTTCTCAAACCAAAATCCTAATTTGGTGGATATTGAGAGATATTTCCTCCTTAAAATAATTGAGAGATATTTTCTCCCTAAAAATATTGGAGATCCTAATTTAGTGGATCTAGTGAGTGATCTTATAAATTGTGGTTAAGCCTACAAATTCTATATAATGTAGGATTTCCATGGTCAAGGGGAGGAATATATGAGGCATCAAAAATTAGATCCCAAGGAAATAATTCAACATTTTGATTTCAATATTCATGCAAGGGGATGTATGAGGAGAGATTGGAGAACTTGTTGTTGCATCAATCATGGTCTGTAACTATCTATTTTTGACTTTTCAATTAATATATACTTGGATTATTTCCTTCAAGTTTATGTCTTGATACATTTGCTTGTGTATTTCTCCTTTGATCTTCGTAGATACACTTGTCTTATATAATATTGTAGTGTAGAAGATAGTTTTTTTCATTTTTTTTCCATTCCAGATCGCAATTTACGCCAGGGAGATTTAAGATCAAGTCAGTGTATTGGAAACAATGAGGACAAATGTCAAAATAAATTCATCATATCCTTTCTCTCTTTCTCATTCTGATTGGTTAATATAAGTTTAAAGGGATTTTAGTGTCCACTTGTATTGTTTATCTCTTAGTATAGGGGTATAATAATCCAAGAAAAGTTTCATTTTTCTGCAAGTGAAACATTCTATAACAGAAAATGATGAATCCACTAGGGATCAACTTTGACTAGTATTTCCTTGGATCATCTAAAACGTTTCTTTTGATTAGATATTTCTTGTCTGATTCTTTTTTTTTATCTATTTCCCCTTCTGTTTTTCTCATTGAAGAGTTTACAGAGTCATTGATTGGATTTACATAAGTTTTTAGTCTTTTTGAGCCATTTTCTGAACTTTTCCAGAACTGGCCCTCTACTGCAATTGTCACTAGGGTGTCATTCTCTTGACTGGTGCTCCCATGTAGTTTACCACATGGTGCCATTATGTTGAGTGGCGCTCCCATAGAGGCATGTATAGGGAACCATTCTTCTGGATGGCGCTCTGTCTCTTAAGGACATGAGCACCATTCTCTCTTTTTGAGGAAATATCAAGGTTTTTTCCTTGATCTGTTGGGTCTGTTGAAGTGGTTTTTTAACTCAAAAGTATTCCAATTGTTTTTTGACTTTTTTTGATTGAGTATTTTATACTTATCACTCATTTTCATCTTTGTTGATATGGAAAACCTCTTATAAGTTGTGATATTGGTTCACCTTGATTTTCACTAGTTTGGTATTTGTCTCGTGATGTTATCCATTATCTGATTGGTTGGAAGAGTATGCAAAGTTTTGATTGGTCTTGAGTTTCTCTTAAATATTCTTTAGAACATCTCACTCTTTTGAATGATTGAAATTCTTTTGCTTACCACAACCTAGCTTGAATGCCTTTTCTTGTTGCTCATTTTTAAGGGTCGTTGAGTTATTATCTCTTTCTCTTTTCATTCTTTGGGTTCTTGTTGGATGCATTCTGAGATTGTGTTTTCTTGTTGACTTTTGTAGTTTTTGATTGAGTGAAGGCTCTCTCAGTTCTAGTCAGTTTTCAGTGCATTTGTTGTTCGATCTTTTTACTTCATATTCCTTTGTATTTGCATTGGATCCTTGCATTGAAAGCAATGAAGTAGAAATAAATTTCATTTGATTTAGGCTCATTGCATTTATAATCAAACAAACATAAATTGATTGCATTCAAGGTATTGGGTGGTACATGTTTGTAGCTTTCATTTTGGAAAGTGCATTGGGTTTATGCATTTGGGAATGGAAAAATAGTCTTCTCCTTTCCATAGATAGAGTTCATCAAACAAAATTATTTTCATCGCATTATATTCCACTCTTTTGGAGTTGAAGTCATGAATATCATCAATTTCACTTCCATACCCTTCAGTAAACAACAACCTAAAAATCAAATAAATAATTAAAATTTATATAGAAAATTTTCTTTCTAGCGCTTTGCAAACCTATATTAGCTTAAGTGTAGGGATTTGAAATAGGTGTTGAGAATAACTTTCCAAATACATAAATAAACATAGAATCTTGCGATAGGGAGATAAAATTCAATTTCCAAATAAGCATAGCTAGGACCCCCCTCTCACATAGGGGTTAAATACGAGGTTGCATGTGGGAGAGTAGTGGATATTACCCCTTCGAAGCTTAACCAAACATAGTGGAAAGATTGTACACTCGGTGTTTTTATTGAAGTGTCACTGGTTTCATTAGGTCTCGGTGATTCATGAATATTGAATCTATTTGAGGTCCTCTAGTGTTTACTAGTCTTCTTGTCTTTAGTCCTCTAGAAGATTTTTGGACTTGATATCCTACCCATACTTTTGATCCCAACTATCGAATGTATCCACCCGAAGGTTGATTGTGATTTGGTAACCTTAGTGGCCTTTTTTCTTTAGAGTTCATACACAAGGTGATGATGAAGGGGAGTCTTTGTTGTACCTGGGTTAGAAGTTTGTCAAATACACTTCGACTCTTTGGAGGGTAACCCGCTAATAGACCATGATGGAACTTGCACCAATGTGTAAGTCCATTAAGCAAGTTGCCAATGTAACTGATCCACAAAATCTATCTCAAACCCTTTATTATATTGATACTATGACATTGGATTTCATCACCAACTAGCATGTTCACTATGGAAAGGTTTATTTGTTTGGTTTTCTTCCTAGATTTTTTTGTGTGTGTTGTTTGTTTTCCCTAGAAAAAATATTAGGTTGAGTCTATGTCTATAGCGTTAGTTCCTAGAACTACCAATGAAGGGATATTTTTTCCCAGGATACCATTTGTTTCTCCTTCTGTAGGACATATTGGTCTTCCTTATATCACTACTTTGACTCTTCCTAAACTCACTATTCAGTTACCGGTCTGGTTTTTTTCCACTCAAGTGAACATGAATGCTCCTAGTTTTTTGTATGCAAGTACTCCAAACCAGGACCATTAACCTCATATCAACCCTCTTCCTTATTCACCTATATGGTTTTCTTCCCATTCTTCCTCTTCACCTAGTGAAATCTCTTTAACTAGTAACTAGGTGGATAAGAAGAAGAAGAAAATGAAGATGAAGAAGAAGAAAAATATGCTAGAGGGAAAAATTCCAACCACTGTAGGAAATGTTGGAAGAGATCAAAAAACTATTGTTCATCATTCTAGGAGTGTTTACAATGTCTAAAAGTATACCAAGACACATCCCAAGGAAAAATTCCCTTGCAAGTTTTGTAAGGGTGACCACCTTCTTAAGGATTGCCCTGGTATTCTCAAGATTGTAGAAGTATGGTCGCAGGGTTCTTAACCCATTTCATCATCCATTGTAGATCATCCTGGTGACAAAACATCAACTAGTGATAATCAAGTTGGAAGTAAGAAGGGTAAAGTCAAATTTCTTTGTTTGTTATGTAAGGATATGCACGGTAGTTACCTCTATCCTCGTATGGATGAGGATTCATATATTTTTTAAAATATTGTTGATGTCTAGAAACAAATTCCATATCCCAACCCACCATTGGTTGATGAACAAGCCAATCCATTTTTATCATCTGTCTGTCGATTTGATCAAGTAATCCATCTGATTCCAACATCAGTGGAGAAGATCGATCAAGTAATCGATTCAATTTCACCTTTGATCAATCCCACTCTCCCCTTAGAGAGTGAAGTTAAAGTGGTCAATAAAATGCCAACCTTGGTCAATCTCATTCCTCATAGGAAGAGTGAGGATTTCACTTAGGTATTTCTTGTTTTTAAGGATTCTTATGGACAAGGGGGCACTTCACCCATTCCAATGGAACCCCCTCCAAGTAATGAGGAAATTATTTTCAATTCAGGTGCACTGTCATAACCTCCTCTTCCTTCCTATATACCTTTCCAAATCATTTTTTAGGTTTGTGGTAGGGACGTTCCTCACACAATTGTCAATGAAGGTGCATCAGTTAGTATTGTTATCACACAATCTGTACTTGCCCAAATCCGAAGGCAAGTGAGGCAAGATTGGCATAACAAGGGGGTGACCTATCACTGACACCTTAATAGGAAACCCCTTTCTGTTTAGGAGTATATGAATATCACCACAAGGGAAATGTCCCCAGTGACCTAAAGGGTTGATGAAACTAAGGAAAGGATCCAAGAATATTCCCCTCTCACTGGTCACTCAATTCAAAAGGTTCTTTAGGTCTTTAAGAGATTAAGAAATAGTAAATATGAGATGTGCCTCCTCATATGACAAGACAATAAAAGAAAAATATGGTATCTTTCAAGTACAAACTTATGTTAGTGCTTCATAAGACCATGAACCTTCAAAATACAAACTAGCTGATATACAAATGCAACACTATGAAATTTTACAACAACAATAAGTATTTTATAATAGATGCAAAAAATATTCCTTGGAATTGCTTGAAAATACAATGAAAAGGTAGCTTTAACCAGGAAGAATGATGATTAATTGTCAGAAGAAATTTTTGCAATGTATAGCCAGCATTAAATTTCAATTTTGCGTAGAATTTGTTGCAATTAGATGGTTGTACAAATCTTTTGTGACAACAAAAATTATTAGTTCTTAGAGTTGCAAGAAAACATCATGTAAACTTCGCATTTATCAAGTAGATTGTTTGGCAGTTATCACAAGCAATTTATGAGTGAGATAGATGCAAGTTATGTAGGTGTATGCACCAAATAAATGTAGATTAGTATGGCTATAGCAGTGATTTGAAACAATAGCAAGTTAACTAGTGAATTAGTCTAGTTTAGAGTTAGTAAAAGTTAGCTTAAGCTTCAAGGAAAAGAGTTTAAGTGTTTGTTTGATCAATCATTCACTAAAGTAAGTGGACTAGTGCCTTTATGGGGTAATGGAGTCAATAGGTGATGGATTTCTTTTGGAAGCAGTAACAAAAATGATTATACTTATCTAAGTGAAGAATGAATCTTAGAAGAGGTATCACTTTAAGTCTTTCGGGATCCAAACTTTTAACGGGGTGATATACTAGAGAATAGTATCTTCTAGGCCCTAGCGCCTTCCTCATCCTTATACTATTGAAATATATTAAGAGCAACAATAACTAGACAATGGATTCTAAAGTTATAGTATTTTAGGGCTTTAGAAGTTTATCTAAGTCAAATCACCTTAGTAAATTCTATCAAATGAAGAGAAAAGAAGTAGTATCTTAATTCCTTTACTCCTAGGGTTTGTAAAGCAAGAATTTTCATAATCCTTAACATGAATAAGAAAATATACCATAACCATTCAAAATGAAATGAAAATTGCATATTTACTTACTTCACCAACAATAATCAAGCAATAAAACCCTATATTCCCAAGTAACTTCACCAACAAATGATCCAAGTTGCAAATTTTAGCTTCCAAGACAAGTGCGCCTTCCTATTTCAGCCAATAACTCCCAAGTAGGGCACAAATTTTAGACCACTCCTTCTTGTGTGAGGAGTTATGTTGAAACCATGAGAGTAATTTATCTCTATTTATACAATTTAACTTTGACCTTTAATTAAATTTAAGTCAATTAAAAGGCTGACCTGACCAATTTACATCAAAATCTAGTTTTTACATAAATAAAATTAATTAACATCTAAAATCATCTCTAGGGGTGATGTCATTCCCTTCTAGGGTGATGTGGAGCCCCTATGGTGGAACGTTGGGCTCTAGATGTAGAATGTTGGGCCTCCAAAGGCCCTGAATGATGCCCACACATGCCAACTAGCTCACAATTTCCCTCAAAGTGAAAACCCTAGCTCTGTATGACGTCTAGGTGGAAGAGAAAGATCCCCCTGGGTCTAGGTCTACTAGGGTGTCTCGAAAGGAAACATCCTTCTTTCTTCCTGGTGAAAATATTTGATATCTTCTTTCCCCTGGTTGGGGTTACAACATCCATATGTGGAATTTAATCCCCATGAGGGTTTGAGCTAATAATTCTCCCATGTGTACCTGTCCACCGGGCAATGTCCTGCAACAACAAAAGGTATTCCATCGAGGGGTTCATAAGTCATAGGGATCATAACATGTATATCACATCCAATTTTAAATTACCCAAACATGTGCATCAAACCCCCTTTACCTAGAAAATTTTTAAAAGATGTTATGCAATTTAAGAATTCAGGTTTGGAGAAGGTCTCAGGGAGTCCTATTGGGCTAATCCTACTTAAGTTTGGGGTGTTTCCCAAGTGAGGACCAATTCAGTTTGTTAACACTTAAAATTGCAATGATGAATACTGCTTGCAAATGATTTTTAAGATCTATTGTGTATTTATAATAATACTAATTAACCGGTAGGTGGGACCCCCTTGTAGACTAGTGGTGATATGATGGATGTGTTCCACTCACACTTTGGTTTTTTGTTATAATGATGCCTACATAGTCTTCTATAGTTGATGATGCAAGTCATGGTTTTATTTGTCATGGAGACATAAGATGGTTGGTTGAATGTGTCATTGCTAAATGGTTTTGATGGCCGCTTTCAACTTATCACAACATTATGGATAAAAGGATTATTTTTACAGGTGTTATGTTTATGCATTTAAAATTGATTGATTATTATATATATATATATATATGTTTTTATGCTAAAGGATGACATGGGATCTTAAAACAAAAAGAGGAAAAAACTCTAGACAAGCCTTAAGGTTACATGTGATTAACACAAAAGAAGGTGATGGACCTAGCTGCTACATTTATGCGCTTGATTAAAGGATTATTTATGAGGCATATATGGTAACGCTATACATATGGTTGTTGCTAAAGTTTTGATATGATTCGGGGTGGTGCACTATGCAATAGATATAGCATTGAATATAGCAATGGATACATGTTTGAATTAATGGTTGATTTTATGGTGTATGGGTTGGCTTGTACGTTTAATTGAATAGGGATAGGGGAGGAAGTGACATGCGTTTACTGCATGTCACTCAAACAACCCTCAGTCCTATTACCCTAGCCATAGATGGAATTATTTTTTTTGGCTCTAGTGCCTGTGGAGGCTCCACGATTTCTGTTTTTTAAAGGAAAATATAGGCCAACTCTTCCCTCAAGTGAGTTTTCCAGGTATGGATCCTTTAATTTCCATCCATGATGGTCCCACTATGTTATAAATCAATGTTTTCGGCTCAGAGTTGCATGAGGTCTATTCTTTTCTTAAGTTTTGACTATATATAAGTGCTATGTTTATGGTTTTCTCTATGAATACTCTGGACTATTGGTGTTTTAAAGAAAAGGAATGGATTTAATTGTTGTGTGTATCTTGTGCATTGGTTTATTGGTTTTAAAAAAAGTCGATCAGATTCGGGTTTTACGCTCGTTCTTTGTGGAAAAAATGATAATGGTGTAACAAGCTCTGAGTTCTTGGTGCATGGGTGTTATAACCAATCTTGGTGTTAATTCATTGTCACTCTTTTTCATCTTGGCCATTGTTATGATCGTTCCTCCAAGTTGTAGTGCAACTGTTGAGAGTTGCAATGTTCTTGCTTTGTTTTGGTCGAGCCTCAAGCTATCGTTCGTTATGGAATTTACTTCACTATCACTGTTGTTGGGAAGCATTACATTGTTGGGTCTTGGGCATCACCCATTTATTTAAATCAAAGTCTGTATATGTGTTTGGTTGGCCACGGGTTGTGCTCAGGCATTCTTCCCACAATGTTTATAAGCATTTGCTTCCTCTTGTCTCGGTTGGAGTGGCTGACGGTCAAATTTTTAAAGGTTATTAATGTTTGTGGTGAATTTGGAAAACAAATAAGCTCTTTGTGTCTTCAAAAGACTAATCCTTGATTACTTCTCTATGAAAAAATATTAAAGGAAAGGGGTACGATCTCTCTGTGTTTTTGAATATTATTCCTTAATTAAGCCAACTCTTGTTACCTCTCTGCAATAAATTTTTTAAAAGGAGCACGAGATATATTTGGCTTTGAAGATCATCTCTTGATCGAGCCTCTATTATTACCTCTCCGAGATAAATTTGTTTGAAAAAAAAAGGACCCATGGGTTATCTACATCCCCGGGGAATTTCCAATTAGTCGATTTATTGTTATTCCCTCCATTTTTGTGTTAAACCCTAGCACGATCATGGTCCCATCAAAGTTTAAAAGTCACCTATGTGTGATTGGTCCATTGAGCACGTCTTGTCTCTATTCTCTCTCACACATCTTGGTTCTATTCTCCTCGGGCATTTTTTTGACTCGGTCTTTTGTTGGGAATTTTATTTTGAAGGAAGTCTATACATGTTTAATGTACACATCTCAAACTCCGAGTTACATGTTTTTTTGGTTAAATGCTATTGTCGAATCATGAATGGTGTTGATTATATGAATGAACACTTGTGTGTGTTTGAATCAGGGCCCAATTATGAGTTTTTATGACAGTGGATTTTGTCAATCAGTGTTGGAAAATCGATGGTTGGAGGTTAATACTGGGCGTATTCTTATTCGATTTTAAGAAATGAATATGGGATATGGATGGATAGAATCACTATGCATATTTTTGTTTTGTTTTAAAAGGGAAAATGCTTAGCATTGGAACATGAAAGACTATGGCTTGAAGGGATATAATTATGGAATTGGAAATAGTGTTATTATGATGTTTCATAGATATTTTATATATATGAAGGTTGTTATAATTGAAGTATTCTAGGCATATAAATTGTCTTCTATTTAAATTCAACAAGCATTATGTCTGTAAATAAGGGACAGTTAAATGTTTTTTTTGGTTTTAAAGTGGATGCTTATTGGATTGTGGTATGAACAGAGTTATGGTTTTTCTTTGATTTAATTTATTTTTTATTAATAGTATATGTATTATTCCCTCTCATACTATCACTTTTTCTCTCATTATACCCCCATCACGATCCCAATTTCATTTTTACACATCATATTCTATAAAATAAATTAAACACTTTGTATGGAAGTGATAAAGATATGACACATACATAGGTGGAAACTGATATATTTTGGTATTAATTGCACAGTTAGTTATTTAATAAATTGTTGAGAAGTATTTGTGTTCTTACTCCATGTCATGCTACCACTTTTTCGGTCATAAAAATCCCTCTATATATCCCATGAACCTTATTTCACCCCTTTCTCACTTGGAAATTATTAAATAATTTATTATGGATTGAATTCCATGGGTCTTATGTCAATTTTTGAGACAAACTTTGTTTCATATAAACATAATGTCATGTATGGTCTATTAAGGGCTAATTGCTAATGAATTGTTGGATATAGGATGAGTTTCTTCAGCAGAGGTAGTCAGGGCAAAAACAATAGAGGAAGAGGTAATTGGAACAGAGGGCCTAAAAGGCCTAGATTATTAATTCATTTTGATGCCAACCCCAAGGAGTTGAACCAACTATTTCAAGTTTGGTTCTTCAATTAGATTGGGGAACGGATAGTTCAGCCTAGACCAGAGAGGCCTCCCTTCTAGTCTCAAAATGTCCCTAACATTCTTGTGCCTCATCATGTATCTATGCAACCAAAATTTCCTGAAAGTTATGTTGAGAAAAGTATTAAAAAGAGAATGTCATTGATAATAGAAGCAAGGGAGGTATAAAAAATATTGTTTCTTCTGGTTTAAGGGAACATGAATTTCATGAATATCTCCAAGTTGATTTAAATAATGAATAAGGATTCTACAAAGATGTTCTTTTACCATTTGGGATAAAAGTATCAAACGTGACAAAATTGAAAAGGAGAGAAGATGATATTCCTTCTCCAAGTCGAATTAAATAGTTGAATTTCTGTTGGAAAGAAAATATCAAGAATTTGAATAACATTGTCCAAGAATGAAACAAAGTCATATTGAAAATAGAACAATTATTCAGAATACTCACAAAGATAGATTTGGTAGGAAGCACTGATGAGGTGGAAGATCATAATTTAATTCTCAATTCAATGTTTATGACAAGGAAACAATTTGATGAACAAGTGGAGATATTAAAATTATTATTGACTAAGAAATTTAATGGCATAATTGAATATGGTTAAGAAGAGATAGATAATTGGATGGTTGATTATTCTGTGAAAAAACGAGATATTGAGGAGGAAATCCATGGCATTTCTCTTGACCTAAGAGATTTAGAAGGTGAATTGTTTAATATCAAAATTATGCATCAAATAAATGTTGTGCCAATGAAAAGTTACATTGAAAATTGGCTTAAGAAGGAAATTGATAAATTAATTAAAGAAGGCCAAGAAACAAAATTTGAGATGGTTCCTATAACTTCCAATGAGGAGAATACAAGGAGAAAAGAAAGCAAATAAAATGGGAGAGACAATCACAGTAACTTTATGTTGATCACATCTTTCTTTCTTTATCAAATTTTCATCCAGTTACTCTGTTTCTTTGACTAGAAAGGTTTAACCGAAATCTAATAACATATTCATGTCTTGTTTTCAGGTCTTTCGAATCTGTCATTACCCACCATCTTCTCTCTACAAATCATTTCTTGTTTATATTTTCATTTATGGTCTACAGGGGCCCCAATCCCAGTCCTCAGAACAAATGCATTTTAATTTCAAAACTTTGTAACCGACTTTAATATTTTTTCATAAATCCCCAGTGAACTAATTCAGGATCAATTTTGACGATGTTTTTTAACTCTAAGTTTTGAGTATAAAATATTTGAGATTGATCTATATTTTTCTTCATTTGAGCTCCATATGTGTCTACTATATTAAATTCCTCTTATGTGTATGGACCACTTTCTTTTATTTTTATATGTGATAAAAAATCTTTAGTTTAAGTATGATGGATGTGAGGAAATTTTTCTTATTTTTTCAAAACATGCGATGTGTGAGGTTCCAGGTTATCTCTCAAGAATTATATTTAAAATAAACATTTTTATTTTATGAAACTTTTATATTTTCTTTGGATGCCACGGTGTATTTTCGCAAAGTCCTATATCATTTTGGAAATCTAGAATTCAAAGAGTATCATAAAATAGAGAGGAGTACCACCTGTATAAAAATGTAGGAGGATTTGTATCATCGTGAAGTTTTCATTTCGTTCCTAATGGATTCAAGCATCAACAATAGTCTAGTTTGATATGTTGACCATTTTCATGGCCTATCACTACCTTCTCTGGAAGATTAGGGACTTTTGGAAGCATGACACCATCCCCAAGAGATAAGGAATGTGGTTGAGGGACCAAAGTTACACCGGAAAATATTTCTTTTGATACGTAACTAAGGACTTGTTGTCAAAGAACTATATGCAATTCATCTATGGTTTTCCTTTTGGAAATGGGGAGAGGGAAAGGAGCTAACATGGTCAACTGAGCTAGCGGCACAAGGGGAGGAAGGAGAGGGAAAAAACCCATTTAGATATAGCGAGGAATAAAAACCAGGTTCTGGTAGAGTGGGGAGGGGAGAAAGAAGGAATTCTCTAGTAAAAGGGCTTACCAAACTAGGAGGAGCCCAAAAATCTCCAAAAATATCTAGGTTCCCAGAAGAATGAAACTAGCCAAGAGACTGAAATAATGATCCCCTCCAAAACTTAGGGAAAAAACATAAAATTGATCTTGAGCGATGAGAAAAAGATCAGGTCTCCACAGATATGAGAGGAATCTTGGAGTCTTTGGAGAAACCCCCCCCAAAAAAATTACTTTGGTGACAGAGGTTCCTGACACGCCACCATGATCTGACAGTTGGGGACCCGAAGTAGAGGCATGAACTGGGATTGGCGAAAAGGCCTACCCCAAGCACCCAATAGGAGGAAACAAAATAGGAGAGATAGTGTCAGGGCGAAGGTCGGCTGGTAGGTTCCAGATGAGTTGTCCATCCGATAGATCATATTCCAAATATACTATACCATCGATGTCACAAGACCGAGAAAACTATAGAAAAAACTACAAGGAAAAAGAAAGAAAATCGCCAACCAACTAGCACCAGAATAAAATTCATCCACATCGAAATCCTATGAGAGATTACAGGGTGGAGAGCAGAGATAAATACGAGGGTTCCAGAGGCCTTCTATGGCTAGGGTATATGCATATGCCTGCTCTAATTATATACTTGTGTCTATCCTTATTATTTTCTTGAATATATTGAGCAAACTCCCTAGCTTCCTTAATATTTCTAGGTTTTTTTACGAAAATATCATGTTTAATGTCTTCTCTTAATCCACACATGTAAGTATCCAATAAATTTTCATCACTTATGTCATCCATCCTTGTGGAAAATACCTAAAATTATGAATTATAATCTTCAATGTCACCTAAGTGATTGATTCTTATCAATTGAATGTAGTTATATCCCCAAACGTTCCCATATTATGCTTCCAAGTCTCTTATAAATAAACTGTACGTATAATGATAGAAAGGTGGATTCATTTTAACTACCCATTGATACCATTAATATGGTTTTATCTCAATGTTCAAAGTTTCTACGTGAATATTTTTCTTCTCATCCATAATATTATGTAGTTCAAAATATTTCTTTGTTTGGTTCACCCATGTAAATACTTTTGTTCCATCCAACTTCCATAATTCAACCTTGCGAAAGTTAACTCCTTTTGGAGACCATCCATATTTAACTCCATTATTGGTGTTAAATTCCCATTGAAATTCTTGTTATTGGAATGTTGTTCAATCTAAATACTACCTTCTTTTTCACGAGTCCATTCAGACACCTTTTCAATTTTAGCAAGCCTCCCATTTAAGGATTCCCTAATATTGTTTTCCAACTATTGCATTGTTCCTTTCATATTTTCCTTATTTTCATCCATATTCCTTTATATTAGTTCCATATTACCTTCCATACTCATTTACATTAGTTCCATATTTCTTTCAATTTCTATTTGAGTATTCATCAAATGAACCTTTTTCACTGACCCGTCATTCAATTCATTGATTTGACATTTAAATTTGGATAACTAGTTTTGTATGTCCTCATTTTCTTCCTAAGTCATGGAGGAACTTTATGGAGGTTTAATTTGTGAAATAATTTTTGGATTTTCTTTGGAAAAATGGAAAATCATTATTAGGTACTAAATACAAGGGAGCGTCAAGTGCTATAGCTCTATGATATACATGTGGTTCCAACAATAGTACTTAGCCAAATATCTCAAGGCACTAACTCATGAGTCTCAATTATGCCCTTAGCCATACTACCCAA
>JZKD02S0192730.1:299986-316210 GCA_000966675.3 Picea glauca | reverse complement strand
CCTCACATTGAGTTGGTGCTCAATTGTAAATGATGTACAAAACTGAAAAAGACTGCCTATCATTTCGAAGAAGAAGAGGTTTTCTCCCTTTATGAGTTTCCTCGTGAAAATCTGTCTTTGTGTGTATTTTATGTGTGACTGATGGTCTTTACTTTTACTGTCCATATGCTTTATATTGTTGATGACCGCATGAAGAAAGATTAATAATGTTTTAACAGAGTTAAAATTATTTAAGCTCACATACAACTGATTCACCCCCCCCCCTCTCAGTTGTTTTTAGTATTTTCAATAAGATTTTGGGAAGGAAATCGCCAAGAAGAAAAAGAAGCACAACCCAATCTTTTACCACTCGGACGAAGGGATCTCACCAAGAGAGAATCAAGGAAAACGAAATTATGTAGAGGAAAGTAAGGGATAGATAGTTGGGTGAAAATTATCCTTCACTTATTATCCATGCACAGGAAAGCAGGGCATTTAAATCTCAGTCTTAAACACCGGAGTGAAGATAGTCGATTAGGCTTCTAGTCGACTACTCAGGCACACACTAATAACTTAAGGGATAAGGGACAGAAGATAAAAACACATTTTTTCTTAGTATTAAATCAATAAAAACAAACGCAAAAAAGTCATTGCATTCAAAGTTTGGGTTCTCCATGGGAAATAAATTCAAAATACAGCGAGCATAAGGCTAGGATGACTTTAAGTTCTTTGATCATAAAATGTTGGGCTCAACAAGACAATTTGATGAAAGATAAAAATGAAATCTCTGGATAGTGTTACGTTGATTAAACATAAACTTTAACACAGTAGAAGTACATTATTGAAGACACAGGAAAAATATTTAAACTACCTTTCAATACAAATATACACATCCGTACCGTAGCCAAATGTGAAAGCTCTGAAGTCGTTGTCTCGCGTGCACTCTGTCCAACTCCCACTTGCCGAAAGATGTGACCTCACAAGTACCTCCTAGCCAATGCTAGGGGTACTCTTCTTCCCCCTAATCCCCCTGAGCCACAAAGGGGCCACGCACACAATACCAGAGAATGTTAGCATCCAACTCACCTCGCAAGGTTGAGCTACCACTCATTACCCGAGCTGGGTATCCCAACTCCCACAAGAGAAAGTTCAGTCAAGATAAAATTTTAGGAGCGTAACATTACGCAAGCCAAAGGTTGATCCACACTCCTCATTTGCCATCCTTTTTATAGAGTTTTTAAGTAATTAGTTTCCCAAATTCTCATTAGATTCCTTTTCATTAATTTAATTAGGAAAAACCTCCCCCATACACATGTTGCATGATCCCCTAATTGCATCAGAAAATCAATTTTATTAATTAATTATTCTTATTTCCCTCACCCACCTAAAGCATTCCTAAAAACATTCCTCGGTGTCCCAATATTCCCTTACAATTCTTAAATGACTTACGCCTTACTTAATTCCTAGTTGAGTTCATAAATAGAAAGTTCCAAAGGCTAGATTCCTTACTAAGTTAGACATTCATCTTTTTCTTTAAGTTTCCCCCATTTTTTAAGTTTCACTTTTTCTTTAAGTTTCATTTTCTTTTAAGTTTCATTTTCTTTTAAGTTTCCCATTTTTATAACTAAGTTCAAAATTAGTAGTTTAGATAAACAACCATTTACTCTTTTTATGAATTTAATCCTCCATTATAATTTCCTTTTTTTTTTTTCTTACTTTAATAATTAAAGTTTGAATTTCTCTTATTAGTCATAAAAGAACCTTTAGTGAATTGAAATTTTATAAAAAGAATCTTAGTGAAATAAAATTGTATACAAAGAACCTTAGTGAACTAAATTTTTATGAAAAGAACCTTAGGGAATTAAAATTTCCACTTTAATCCGGTTATACATCTAATTAGTTGTTGTTTTTTTGTTCTAAGGTTCTACTCAAACCTAGATTTTAATTCACTAGGCTTGGCGACAATTCTTAAGGGAAAAATTAGTCATTAAACTTTACTTATCACATCATTCATTTTAAGGTCGACTAGGTTTATTCACTTACCAGTTAAAATCGTGACGTGCCCTTCAGGATGCACTACGTGCTCCAAGGGTGCCACTTGCCTCTTTCCATTTTCCTTGCACGACGTGTCGTTCAAGATGCACTACGTGCTCCAAGGGTGCCACTCGCCTCTTTCCATTTTCCTTACGCGACGTTCCCTTCAAGATGCACTACGTGCTCCAAGGGTGCCACTCGCCTCTTAACTAAATTTGGTAGACGTCAAACCCCTAGAGTCAATACTCTACCAAGTGATCTTGCGGGAGACTAAGGGCCTCTAAGGAATAATTCCCCTACCTTATTGCTCGCCCCTTAGAATCATCATGAGCAACTGTCACAGTCTTCTCTCATGGCACCGTGGCTCTTCTCGAACTAGGTAATCATTAACCTACAGTTCGAGCCACGTTGGGAGGGCTAGTAGGCTATGGCAGGGCTACTGCCACACCTCTCCCTCAATGTCTCTGGTTGTCGTGCATGACCCGTCTACTCCAAATGTGAGTCTGGTCGGCAAGCTATCTTCAACCTGCATCCATCAACGAATCATGTCAGCAATAATAATCAATCATCATAACATCTAATCATATGTACATATGTCACATCAACAACATTCAAACCCAACAGTCCACTCCCTGACTCAATCCAGAGTTCAAGGGATTTCATCATTGCCTCTGCATCCTCAATGTCCAAAGTCCTCCACACTCAGGAGAACCCAGTCAATAACACATGTCTATGTAAATACAACAAAATAACACATCATCAAATCCATAATATCTCATAATCATTATCACAACGACCAATAATATAATAACCCAGATCACTTGCACACAAGTGTCCTCAAAGAATAAGTTCGCTCAATGCGCGCAAGAGTGGGATGTTACACATTGTATTTATATTCATTAAGATCGCCATTGTAATCAAGTCATCACTATATTTATATTCATTAAAGTTCAAATTGTGAGATCTATCCCAAATTTATATTCACTAAATCTCAAATTGTGAGATCTATTCCTTACGTTATATTCACTAAAATTGAATTTGTTTTTAAAAATTATTTTTCTAAACCATTTAAGGGTATTAGACTTGAATTTAAATTTCAAAACAGATTTGAATAGTTGAAAAATGAATGATTACAAGAGAACATTATTGGGTGTTTCAATGTGACATTGCATACTTTTTCTAGGTATCAATTGTAAGAATTGTATGAACCATTGGGGAACATTTCAATCCAACATAACCCTTAAGGAGCATCGTAATGTAACATAACCATTGAGGAATGTAGTACATTCCATACAAGTAAACTAAGATGAACATTAGAATGCAACATAACCATTGAGGAATGTCGTAATCCAATATAACAATTGAGGAACATTGTAATCCAACATAGCCCTAAAGGAATGTTGCAATGTGACATAACTCTTGATGAATGTCACAATGTGACATAAGCATTAAGGAATGTATTAATTCAACACAATCCTTAAGGAACATTGCAACATAACATAACCCTTGATGATCATCTAAATTTAACATAACCCTTGAGGAATGTCATAATGTGATATAACCATTGAGGAACATATAAATTTCACGTAAGTCAACCAAGATGAATGTCATAGTGTGACATACCCATTGACAAATGTCACAATCCAACCTAGCCCTTAAGGAGCATTGTGTTACCCCTCATATTGCATGAGAGGTGAATTTGTGATTTTCATCACATGACAAGATTTTCAGGGGTAACTCGCAAGGATGTTGATAGTCCTTCTATTTTTTGCTTGGAGGTAGTGCATTTTGATTAAACATGTTGATTATTGTCGATCCCCTTATTTCATCATGGTGTCACATTGGATATTGTGCACATTGCTTCATTGGATTATGTGCCTTGGTTCTTGGTTTTTCTCTTCATGGTTGCACTTCATATTATTGATGATGTATTCCTTGGTGATATGGTATGATATTGGTTGATGGCCCATATATTAACTATCTTCATGCCTTTGGATCATCTTTCTTGACGATAGTTCTAGTTTCTTGCTTCATGGTATTCTTCCTTACATATTTGTATGGATTAATGAGATGAGTTATCAGATAAATCTCACCTACGAATAATCAAGACCTCCATTGGATATTCCCTTGATCCAAGATAGACAATGGAATAAACCACTATGAAGTTTTATCTAGATCTAAGAAAATTTATTTCCTTTTACACTAGAGGGAAGAAAAGTGTACCCCGATAACCGACAATTTTCCTTGTGTATCCTGGCCAACGTAACACGACTCTCGAGATCCAGCTCTAGCTCTTGTAATCTACTTCTTTCACACAAGTGAACAAAAAATATCAATCTACAAAACCTTTCAAGCATTAGGAAATCCAAATCTATTATAGATCTAATCTAATCTACCCAAGGCAACATCAGATATACCATGAAAAACTGGATACAATAGATTTGGAAAGGGGAAAACCACATAGATCTATATATAAATTAAATGGACATATACACCAATGTAGTCATACTTGATTCATGATGCATTCCTCCTAGTTCCAGGTTCCCGATGCTCCTCCTTGGTCATTTGAGCTTCCATCTCTATTTCACCAACGTAACCACTCTCAAACTCTAGCCCCCCCTTATCTCCTTGATTTGGCCTCTTCTTCTTGGAATTTAGAAGAGAATGAAGATAGGCTTCATGACATGTGAATTAAGAAATTACAAGTCATGGATAGGCTTGTTGGCATGTGAACTAAGAAATTACAAGTCATGCTCAATTATGAGCTTTTGTCAAACTATTATGAACTTTTTCTCAATTATGAGATTTTTTCTCCAATTACATTCTCAATTATGAGTTTTTTCCAACTCACTATGGACTTGTTTTTTCAATTTTGAGTTTTTTCTCAATTATGAGATAATTATTTCATAAATGAAATTGTGACAAAACAATTATTTCCTTGTAAAATAATTATGAGAATTTTACTCAATTATGTAATTCTAGCCTCGTGACATTAATAATGTGTTTGCAAAACATGTGGTGGAAAATACAAGTATAACAATATGACTCTTATAGAAGAGAGCCCTTGTATTTGAGATGTCTATTGTATTCTTATTATAATTCTTGATAAGATAGACAATGAATTTTGTGGAGCACCCACCCTCTTTCCATGTGGATTTCAAGCACATTATTTGATGTTTTGATGGAGTGACCTAGGTTTACAGAGGTTAGCTTAGCATGGTTTTGGAATTTATCATTGAGAAGTGTTTCACTCTTCACATGGTTAGCTTCATGACACATACACTTTGTAAATTTTGAGGAAGTTGTTAGCCTTGGGAATCCTAACTATGCCTTGGGGATCGTGACAGGTGTTTCCTAGCACATTGTGTTCCTTTCCTTAGGCATTGCAATATTGCATAGGGAATTGTGTCCCACCTAGGGAATTATGACATGCATTGGGAACCATGAATTTGCCTAAAAAAATACATGATATTTGACACAAGTCTTACATGATGATCTCTCTTAAGTGGATATGGGATCAACACATGATTTAGGTGGTTTTCTGCCTATGGACGAGGATTGTTGACATGACACCTTTTGATGAGGGTTTCCTAGGGTTTTATGTGTCTATTATGACCATATGGTGATATTTGATGGGATAGACACTCTCTCTCATGGAGCATTCCATTATTTAATAATATTTCTGGTTTGCTATAGTTGGAGGGGCGAACCCACTCCTTGTTGCACTACTATTCTCCATTTCTAGAGTGTTTTCCTTCATTATTATGCTTCGATGATGATTTTGTACTTTATGATGGAGATTCACTTCATTCTCTTGGAGTGCTCTCTTGCACAAATGTTGAGACATTTTTCACATGGTTTGGGGCTATTCTATCATTGGATGGAGGTTATTGCACACATGTGGAGGATATTATGTTCCTTGTTGACTTATCCCTTGGTTTATGGTGTCCATTCTATGCCAATTCAACCTCCTATTATGATATCAACTTCACTTGCCTTAATCTATGGATGGTTGTTACACTTTGGAGCCACACATGTCGCTTAGAGGGTTTGTTGCATATATTGTCATTAATGTCATTTTCCATGTTGAAAGACATAGATGGGATAAAAATTGTTTTCATTTTGATGGGATAATATCTATGACATAGATGATGATAATTCTAAGGTCAAAGGTCTAGGTTTGGGGCCTCTTGGGCTGGAAATTTTTGCAGGAAATTTGAAGTGTCTTTTTTAGCCATATGTTGTGACTAACAATGCATATTTAGGGAAACATATGGAGCATACTTTGGGGCATGTATGTGTAGAAATTTGTCAGCCTTGTGTTGTTGATGAACGTGTGATAAATAGGGGTCAAGTTCAAAAAACATTCATCCATGTTTTCCCTCATGCATTGTATATTCAAGTCTCGACCATCTACGGAAGATTTGTTACAACCTTCTCATGGTAATTTCCATCCATGTTCTATAGGGCATGATGCATGTTGTTTTCAGCATTTGGGGGAAAAATTCAGCAATGTTTTATGAGGGGAAAAATTCAGAAATTTTTTACCCACCTTTATGTTCGATTTTCAGTGATTATGCATGCATAAAATCAACATTGAATCACTCTTTTGGGGTTGCAATTTACATAAGGCAAAGAGTGTTTTCTACTATAAATTTTCAACCATGTATTTTCTCATATATTCTTTAATTGAAAATTCAGCTAGGGAGTATGTTCTTGATTCAAAAATCTATATTGAAGAGAAGTGTTTTCAATTCATGGCTTGTTTTGAAAATTTCCAGCCAAATATGGAGGGGTGACAAGCCCCAAGTTATCATAATTTTTTTTTTCATGATTTGAGTTTACACCCGATTTTTCATCTACACCTTTGTTGGGAAGCCATGATGCATTTTGCAGATTTATTATGAAGCCATCTCAAGCATTGAGGAGGGATATTATACATGAAGTCCAAGGAGGCCATCTATTGGAGCATGTGAGTCAACCTTATGAGGTGAAAGAGTTGCATCAGGAAGACCTTGTTTGGATCAAGGATGAATCATTATTGTCACATTGTAGCTCCATTCAAAGATGGGTGGATAAAGCTTATAGATGAACATTCCAATATTGGTATGATTTTGGTGATCTTGTCCATCACCATGAGTTGGATTTTGTATCTTGTTATGATGTAATGCATGTACCAACTCATGATCATGTTGTATTTGATATTTCCTTTTTTGGTCTATGACCAAACAAAAAGGAAGAATTTATGGCTTTGATGAGATGAGCACATGGCTACACTAGTTGTAAGATTATACATAACACTTTCATTTTCATGCTAAGTAGAGTAGCATATGATGGATAAGGTAGGATATGATGAATAAGATCTTAGAGAGAATTAGAGTATGAAGAATAATTTCTAGGATGAGCATTAGATTTCATTTCATGTATCTTTGACATTGTTGGTTCGTATCTTTTACTTGTAAATCCAATTTCGATGTAATGGACTATATGGACATTTCTATGTTGTGTTTAGGGATGTGAGGTGGATCCATCCCACCACATCATTTTATTTCATTTTCTTGAAGATTATTATCAACAAGTGCATGAGGAGATTTTGGGCTGCTCATGCACTCTTCTTCAAAGAGCACATGTCCCCAAGTTGGAGCTAGTGCTACTCCTCATATTGCAAGAGAGGTAAATTTGTAAAAGTTTCATCGCATGACAAGATTTTCAAGGGTAACTCAGAGGGATGCTAATGGACCTTCTATTTTTTCCTTGGAGATAATTCATTTTGATTGACCATGTTGATGATTTTGGATCCTCTTATTTTGTCATGGTGTTGCATGGTATATTGTTCACATTGATTAAGTGGATTAAGTGTCTTGGTTCCTGGTTTTTCTCTTCATCATTGCACTCCATATGGATAGTGATGAAGTATTTCTTGGTGCTATAGTATGATATTGAATGGTGACCCATCTATTGACTATGTTCATTCCTTTGGATCAACCTTTTTGATGATGGTGCTAGTTCCTTCCTTCATTTTATTTCTCCTCACATATTTGCATGGATTGATGAAATATGACTCTTGTAGAGGATCACCCTTTGTATTTTATATGTCTATCATATTCTTCTGAGGTTTCTTAATAATATATACAATTAATTCCATGTAGCACCCTCCTTCTTTCCATGTGGATTTAATGCACCCTATTCGATGTTTTGATGGAGCGACCTAGGTTTTTGGAGGTCAACTTGGCATGGTTTTGGCATTTATCATTAAGGAGCATTTCACTCTTCACATGGTTAGCTTCATGACACATATACTTTGCAAATTTTGAGAAATTTGTCTACCTTGGGAATCGTGACTATGACTTGGGGATCATGATAGGTGTTTCCTAGGGAATTGTGTTCCTTTCCATAGGCATTGCAACATTTCTTAGGGCGTTGTGTCCTTCCTAGGGAATTTTGTCCTACTAAGGGCATTGTGACATGCATTGGGAATTGTGAATCTACCTAGAACAATACATGATATTTGACAAGAGTCTTACATGATTATCTCTCTTAAGTGGATATGGTATTAGCAAAGGGGTCAGGTGATTTTTCAGCCTCTGGATGAGGATTGATGACTTGAAACATTTTTATGAGGGAGTCTTGGGGTTTGAGTTGTCTATTAAGACCTTACGGTGATAAATGATGGGATAAAAACTCCCTTTCATGGAGTGCTCTATCATTTCATGGTATTTCAAGTTGTATATGGTTGGAAGGGCCAACCCACTCCTTGTTGCACTACTATACCCCATTTCTAGAGTGTTTGGATTCATTGTTATGTTTTGGTGATGAGATTGTACTTTATGATGGACATACACTTCATTCTCATGGAGCACTCTCTTACTTGCACAAATGTCAATATATTTTCACGTGGTTTGGGGATATTCTATCATTGGATGGAGTTTGTTGCACACATGTGGAGCATATTGGGGTATTTATTTACTTAGCCCTTGGTTTATGGTGTATATTCTATGCTAAGTCAACATCCGATTATGATATCCACTTCACTTTCCCATATATATGGATGGTTGTTACACCTTGGAGCCACACATGCCACTTGGAGGGTTTGTTGCATATATTTTGAGGATAGCCTTGCTTCAAGAGAATTTATCTTTTGATAGAGTGCCAAAAATTCCACCAAACAATTCCATTAGATACAGGATGTCCATGAGATTTCCAAAATGTTGTTATAATAGAAATTGTGAAAAAAAATGGTGCCTTTAAAATCTATCATGGGGAAATTATTGTTGCATTTTGACCACTTGTTTGAGGATGTCCCACTCTCTTGATGCTTGGTTCACACATGGGACATATTTCTAGGAGGGTGAACCTAGTGGAGAATTATTTTATCATTTTTTGGATCCAAGTTGACGTGGTGATCCGAAAATCCTTAGGTGTAAAACTAACTCTTAAATACACATAAACATATGACTAGATTTAGAATATAAATGATCGCTTGACTATTTGCATAAACACATGTGAATATGATTACTTGTCCATAAACTTCATTAATATTGATGAATAACTTGAAGAATAATTTGTAGATTATTGAGATGACACAACATAAAATAAAAGAACTCAAATTACATATATGGATGACATATTACTTCATCTTCAAAGTGCCTTTAGATAGTATGATTGTTATCCATCATCTCAAAAATACCAAATTACATTACAACATGGGCTTACAAAAGCCAATTTAATGGAGTCTCTTTAATTCCACTACTTAAAACAAGAAAATGAGTTCACCATTAGAATCCTTGCGAAATTATGAGAACTTTGAGTATAAAGTCAACCAAATTATGAACTGGATCAATTACACTCTCTTCAACACACAAAACAATGCACTAAAAACTCATTAATGGCAATTTGGACTAATACTTTTACAAATGACCTATGATCATGAAATAGACCTCAAATTTATGCTCCTTGCCAAAAATCGTGAAAAATGAATATAAGGTTTCCTAGGTGCTATTAATATACCTCATGGCACACATTTATATTCGATACAAAACTAGGCTTTTCCTACACATACTTATATGCAGTTTGTACTACCTCATAATATGTGCCCTACATCGGGATCTATATGTATCAGGATGTGTTTTGGCCTTGGTATATGTGCCCAATATATAGGGCACGACCCCCAAACCTCCATCCGCAACTTAATTCTATTTTTGGTGGAATATCGTAACAAGCGATACCCATGGTGTAGTGGTTAAATCCCTAGCTAAATTTGGTGGAGGTCATGGGTTCCATGCCCACCGACCATCGATTGGTGCTTTATATTTTGTTATATAGTTTAAACCATATGGTTACAGTGGCATATGGTATGGTTAGCCCCACACGATTTAACACATGGTTACATTACATTCAAAAGAACCAAGGGTCGAGGGATAAGCCCTGAACCCCTTTTTGTCGCTAGACTAACCTTTAACAAAGTTTAAAAATAATCTACATCATCTAAGGCTAAGAACTATTGTGGTGGTGCAATGGTAACAGAGGTTTTGGTAAGGTTTATGGAGGTCGCGGGTTTGACCCCCGTTGACTCCATAAATTTTGGTAAATACTAACCATAATAGGCCAATGGGAGGCTACCACATGGTAGCCTATCATTGGCTTATCCTTGCCACATGTCGACAAACAATTGATCCACCTGATCCTATACGGACTTGTCAAGTCAACTACCAACCTGTCATGCCATGTCACATGGCTGCCACGTGTCTCCTTGTGAGGTCACCACATCACATGTACGACATGTACGATCATGTGCCATGTGTCACCCTTGTAGTGGTGACAAGTGTCACCCTTGACTCTGCCCTTTAATGTTTTGCATGTTGACCAAACTTTGACCAGCCATAACGTCTTCTTACAAACTTCATTTTAGGTGAGTTTTGCACCATTGGAAAGCTATCGCCGAGTTCTACACGGTGAAGTAGCTTTCAAGAGCATTAGAGAAAGTCAAATTTTGAGAATTTTTGGGTCCTTCTAGTCCTCTATGAGTGTTTCAGATTCTCCTGGATCTCTGTGAGTGTTCCTGGATCACATGGTCAAACCCTCATCTAAAGGAGGCATCCCACTATCTAGTTCTTTTCTTGGAGGAGATTATTGACTAACTCCATTGTTTATTATTGTTTAACTTGTCTACTAGAGTTAGTTACTTGAATATATTATTATATTGTTTTCCTTGGGTATTTTATTGTAACCTCTTGGAGGAAATTCTAATAAATTATGAGAAATTTGAGTATAAATTCGACCAAATTCTGAACTGTCTCAATTACACCCTCTTCGGCACACAAAACAATGTGCTAAAAGCTCATTAATGGAAACTTGGACTAAGACTTTTACAAATGACCTATGATCATGAAATAGACCTCAAATTCATGCTCCTTGCAAAAAATCGTGAAAAATGAGTATAAGGTTTCCAAGTAGGTGCTATTAATATACCTCATGGCACGCATTTCTATGCAACACCAAAACTAGGATTTTCCTGCATGTACTTCTATGCAGTACATACTACCTTGGAATATGTTCCCTATATTGGGATCTGTACATCTCGGGATGTGTGTGGATATGTGCCCAATATATAGGGCGCGACCCCCAAACCTCTATCCGCAAATTGTGGCAACTTAATTCTGTTTTTTTTGGAATCATGTAACAAGTGGTACACGTGGTGTAATGGTTAAATCCTTAGCTAAATTTGGCAGAGGTCGTGGGTTCCATCTCCACCGATTGTCGATTTTTGCATTATATTTTGTTATATAGTTTAAACTATATGGTTATGGTGGCATATGATATGGTTAGCCCCTACACGGTTTAACACATGGTTACATTACATTCAAAGGATCCAAGGGTTGGGAGCTAAGCCCTTGACCCCTTTTTGTTGTCGAACTACCTTTAACAAAGGTTAAATATAATCCACACCATTTAAGCTTAAGAAATATTGTGGTGGCGCGATGGTATCAAAGGCTTTGGTAAGGTTTATGGAGGTCACAGATTTCGACCCCTATCAACTCCATAAATTTTGGAAAATACTAACCATAATAGGCCAATGGGAGGCTGCCACATGGAAACCTCCCATTGCCTTATCCTTGCCACATGTCAATGAACCACTAGTCCACCTAATCATGTACGAACTTGCCAAGTCAACTGCCAACATGTCATGCCACATCACATTCCTGCTACATGTCGCCTTGTGAGGTCACCACGTCACCTGTACGATCATGTGCCATGTGTCACCCTTGTAGTGGTGACACATGTCACCCTTGACTCTGCCTTTTGACATTTTTCTTGTTGACCAAACTTTGACCAACTATAACTTCTTCATACGAACTTTGTTTGAGGCGATTTTTGTGCCATTGAAAATCTATCATCGATATCTACACAATGAACTAGATTTCAAGAGCATTTGAGAAAGTCAAATTTTGATAATTTCCAAGTTGTTTTGATCCTTTGTGAGTGTTCCAGATCCTCCTAGATTTATGTGGGTGTTCCTAGATCCTCCTGGATCACACCTCCCCACTTAAGAATTTTTGGACCTCCAAAAGTATGGATTATTTTGAAATGAAGTGAGAAAGCTTCTGCCTCACTTGTCCAGTATCATCTAACCATCCTTCTTGTATAATGACCACCTAACTCATTACAACCATAATTAAGACTGAAACAACATTGCTAACCAAGTTAACCATTCTCTTAAATTCACAAACTCTGTCATCCATTGTTGCAGTAGCCAACCATATTCCACTTATTAGTAATAAATTGATCAACAAAATTGAATATAAATATGTGAAAGAGAATGAACCATCAACATATCTATCCTTATTAACATGAACAACATCAACCAAAGGATCTCTGTTACTTTCAACCATAGGTTGTAAATTTGGATCCTGGATAGTAGTATTAACTAGCATGTACCTTGTAGTGACAATTTTCAAATTAGTCTTCATCTAATGAGCTCTCACAATGAACTCAATCCCATCCCTGAAAAGATGATACTTATTTTGTGCCCTATAGAAAATGGCATTCTAGTCATGCAAGTATGGACTTCCCAAAACCATCCCGCAAATGTCAAGTGGAACAACGTCTAACTCTACCTCATGAATGAAACTAGATGTGATTGTGAACCATAACTTGCATTGTTTAGTTACCTGTACCTGAGCATTATCACAAATCCAACCCAAAGGATACAGTCTCGAATGAGGCCTAGTTCCCAATCCCAAATTTTGAACAACTTGCTCTAAAATAAGATTCCCTTGTGATCCACTATCAACAACTGTATCAATCTTATTGTGCTTTGAGATAACTCGTAAATGAAGCAGACCATTTTTTTTCCTTCCATCATAGATTAATTTAGACTTTGTAGAAGAAGTACGTGAACTGAAACTTGCAACATAAGATTTACCTTTGATTCAAATAGTTGTAACCTTAGTTTCATCCTCAAAATCTGATCCAAGATCCTGAACTATGGTCGTGTTCTTCTTTTTACCTTTATGTTGGACATATTTTCATTGACGTGTTGTCATTGATGTCAACATTTGATGTCATTGTAATGTGATGATGAGTTTTTATGATGAATTATCATTGATGTCAAACATGAGAACATTAATCGGAGCTCAGAAGCAAGATTGCACTGCATAAATGCTATAGAGATTGAAATCCCCATGAGTGTGTTGTCATTGATGTCAACAGTCGATGTCATTGTAATGTGATGATGAGTTGTTATGATGAATTATTATTGATGTCAAATAGGAGAACATTAATCTAATCTCAAAAGAGAGAGCGCATTGCATAAACACTATCAGGATTGAAATCCCCACAGTAAAACTCCAAAGGAATCGAGGAGGAATCATGCCCGCTAATGTAGTTTTCAGAACAAATCAGGACTGTCAGATCAAGGGGAAGTTAGAGGTTGGGGAAGAATTAAATCCCAACCATAATATCAAGATAAATAATCCTCAACCATATATCACAGTGAAACAAAGAAGACAGACAACTCCGGTGCTGACCACTCCAACGGAAAGGAGTCTAGAACAGGTAAGATTACCGGAAGCCCGAAGCCCTGAAGTCACAACAAATATTGATCTAGCGTGAAATATAATAGCCATCAGATCATATTTGCGTATTAGTATTCAACTATATCGATGACCACTTCGAAAAAAAGAAGCTAAGAAAAGGTAAGATTACCCAAAGGTTGAAGCCCCAAAGTCACGTCAATCGTTAATCTAGAGTAAAACATGAGAACCTTCAGATCACAAGGAGACAGTCAACTTTGACACTGAACACTTTGAGAGAAAAAGGGTTTAGAACATGTAAGTTCACCCGAAGATTGGAGTTCTGAAGTCACAAAGTAATACACGTGGCACACACAGTAAGAGCCCATGTCATCATAGCCCATGTAAGCAAGACCACGTCGACAAGGACACGTGGTGCATTCAAATGGTGACAAGTGTCATGGTCTAGTTGGTACTTTAGGTATACGAAAGTCATGAATCAAGGTGACACATGGGAGCCACTCAGCCAGTGCCACGTGAGTAATGACGTCAACAAGCTACGTCACTCCAAGAGTATGCCCTTCAGGGATATCCAGCTCCTCCTACCAACAACTACCCGAAGCGTCGAAGGGAGAAGTCGCGAACTAATGTTGGTCATTGATATAATATCCTCCAAGATGAATCATGACCATCAGATCAAGTGTAGTGGAAGGATAGATTAAGCACGAATCACGAAGTAATTCTAACTATTGATCTACTTCAAGAGCATTCTCGACCGATGATCAAGTGCAATGGAAGAATAGAGTAAACATGAGATGTTAACCGACAACAAGAGATCATCATCATGTTGTGACTTATTTGGTAGGTAAACACTCCGAAGGAATTGAACTACCTCAGAGTTCTAGTAACCCAGAGTCTCGAAGTGCCAAAGCCCCAAAGTAAGATCTAATTGTCCGTCGAGAAGGAAGATTCACGGTCGAGATCCAAAAAGCGCACAATGAGAAGACCATTAAAAAAACACCTTTTTGAGGTTGCGTGGACCATCCACTCAATCACATATTAAGACAGAACCATCTAATCTACTAGTGAATAGATAATACACACTTCAACGTAATTTACTCCTGGGAGTTGAAAGATTACAAAGGGAAGAAATCCCAAAGGCCGAAGTACCGGAGGAATTGGTTCCAACACTGGCCACATGATAAGGTAAGTGCTAATAGAACAAGGCTTGGAATGGTTAAATCCATGGTCCTAGCTCCTGAACATGTGGAGGTTATCAAGAAGGGAGTGCTAATATGCACTCCAATGGAATTTGCTCCAGAGGAATTAAAATACTGCAAAGGGAGAAGTATCGAAGGATGAAGTTACGAAGTAAATGAGAACCATTCGCTCAACTGTATATTAATTCATGACCATCAATTTGTTTGAAACCGCTAGATAATCCTAGATCGTCCATCGAACGGATGATAGAATATTGACCGTTCGATCTACTAGAAAATATAATACACACTTCGGGGAAACTTACTCCGGGAGGATTGAATGTTTGTAAGGGTCGAAAGTCTCGAAATAAGAAGTACCGAAGAACATGGTTCCAACCCGTAGTCACATAAAGGAAAGACAAAAGCATCTGGGGCTTAACTATGTTTCCTGTAGGAAACCAGAGAAGAACACCATTATTGTAGCAGATAGAAGAGTAACAACTTGATTTTTATCTGTTGTAGAAATGGGGATGCAACCGAAGTATGGGAACGAGATAGGAGTTGATCCATACTTGTGATCAACTTATGAGGATGAATCAAGATTAATTAGACCAAGAAAATTACATGATAAATTAATTAATAAGAGAAGAAATTAATTCATGTTAATAAAAAGGTACAATGATCCATGGTCAAAAGACACAATGATTTAAAGATTGAAGCCCCATGGATGTGGTCATGAAGCTCCAAATTTTATGGCAGAAAGGAGGTTGAATATCAAGTCAAAAGGTTATCAAATGTGTATGATTGGATAGTGCTCGTCATGCCCTTTCCTATGATAGGTGGTATGCCACGTGGCTCCTCACGATTAAGGAGATATGGTGATCTAAAGTTGAAGACACAGAATGATGGTCAATAGTGGTCATGCATTGGTCCCAAAGTTGTTATAAGTGGACAAAACCCTAAATGGAAGTTAGTATGTGACCAAGAAATGGAGTGAGTGG
>JZKD02S0192730.1:258661-286553 GCA_000966675.3 Picea glauca | reverse complement strand
ACACAAATTAGTACTCGGGGGTTCTTACAGCACCCCAAACATGATTTATCATCAAAGATTTGAATTTTAAAACTAAGAAATTAAAACTATTTGCAAAAATGAAACACACCAAACTTGAACTCCTTGCATTACTGGGACCCTGCTGTCACCAGGTTATCGGTTCGCACAAGTTAGCCCATCATGAAAACACAATTTTGCATAAAAGAAGGAAAAACACACTTGCATTAAAAGAAGAGAGGAAAACCTAACTTTGGAACAACCCCACCAAAGTGGATGTGTGGGATCTTCCCTCACGTCTTACCGTCTTTTCACTGCCCTTAGGTCATCCATAAAACTAATCCAAAACCATTAAAGCAATCTGATTCAAATACTACATATTACCGTTTACAACTCCCCAGCAATGACACCAAAATGTTGGTGCAATTATATGCATAATATATTACCAAACATAAATTATCGACTGAGATTCATAATCAATAGAGTTGATGCACTATATGTGTCGATAACAGATAGATTCCTATGTTTGTTTAGTATAGCTTAGATAAGAAAACCATTTAGAAACCAACACACTTTAAAAATAACAATCTTCACACAATTCAAAAGCTGGAAATCAAAGCTCATAAAATAAATATGATTCAAACTCTTGTTCAGGTGACTAGTCTATTCATTATAGGCTCATGAAGTAGAAACATGAACTTTGACTTTGTTCCTACAACATCTAGACTAATAACAACTAACACTCTACATATGCTCAAAGGAATACATCAATCAATGCTAGAGGAAATCACGGGTGAAGGAAGACACTCCATTTTAGGCACATGTAGGGTGAGAGATAGAGGTCTTAGTTATACCTGTATTCACAAGATGTAACTTAATTAATTCTGAAAGGAAATTCTAAGTGTGATGGAATACTCCATTAAAGGCTCGTGTATGGTGAAAGATGGAGATCTAACTTGTCCCTAGGTTTGCAAAATAAAAACAAACACTAAAGCATTTAATCTAACAAATGCATGCACTTAAATCGAATTATTGTTCTCACATACTCACACAAAGATGTAAAATCATTACTCAGAAATCATTACACTCATAGATCTCACATTACACCCACAACTCTCACTTACTCAAAATCACCACACATCCATGTGACCTGCTATTAAAGGTATCATTGAAACATGACATGGATAGAATTAGATGTTGTAATCAAACATAAAATTACTTTGTTCACACACACAAAAAACAAGAATCATATTCACAATTAATTACAAAGAGGCTTACCTTGATTGGGTCGGTGGGCCCTTGTCGTACCAACAAGGAAGCTCTTAAGAGAAACTTATAGTAGAGATGATGTAAATGCACACATATAATCCATAAACTGAAATTATATCATTACTTGAGAAATAGGTGTACAACCAACAATCTTCAAAAATCAACCCTACAACATAACAATTCCTTCTTCTTCAAGAACCAATCTTATAGCATAATAATTCCTCTCCTTTCCTCAGACCTATGAGCTCTTATTTATACATAAAATCCATGGAGGAATGGATGAAACCAAATCCCCAAACTAAGAAAACATTTTTTACAATTTTAGGATAAATACCAAAAATCTGGGTTTTTCATCAATTTGGGCATATTCGAGTTAGAGATCCACCCATATATTCTCAATCAATTCTAATTTTGAAAAAAAACCCACTTAATACTCAGTTGTCCACATTCTAGACAAAACCCATTTCGTATAATTTCTAAATCTTATTCCATATGCATGGAAATCAAGGCGCAAGTTCGCAGTTTGAGATTTTTGCTATTTTTTGTAGAATCATTCCCCTTGAGATGGAGGTCCACATATGTGATATGGGTGAATTATGTCACATGTGTCTGCATGTAAACGTCGCTCTGGACAAAACCCATGTCCCTGATTTTTTTCTAGAAGCATTCCAAAATTTCAAATTATTTCTAGTACTGGATCAGCACAGTTGGTACTGGAATCCTATAGGCAGGGGTTTAGTACCGGACTAGCACAGTCATAAATCTTGGTATTGTACCAGAGAAATAGTGCTACCGGATGTAGCTGGTACTGGAAGAGGCGTAAAGCTGGTAGCAGATGGAGTTGGTACCAGAAGAGGCGCAAAGCTGGTATCGGATGAACACAGATGTAGTATCGGATCACTACAGAGTACCAGATTAGGAGGAGTATTGGTACTGGATCAAGTGGAGTACCAAATTAGGCAGAGTACCATATCAGGAAGAGTACCAGATCATTTGGTTGCTGCAGTATCGGACCAGCGGAAGTACCGGATGAGGTGATGCCTTGTCATGAAGCTATTAAATAATAGTCAAAGTAATTAGGAGCATAAATAATCAACCATTTAATCCCAATTAATCAAGAAAATCAAACAAATCATGTTTAAACATAGGTTATCTCTCTATGCACATGGACAAGGTCACAAAGTAGGTTTGTGGAGAAAATAGACAACATATGCACATGTGAGAGGTAAAATTGACTCAGATAGAGGATAATATAGGGTAATAAAGGTGTCAAAATGGAGACTCAACACTAAGTAGAGTAGGATATCATGAATAAGGTAGGATATGATGAATAATCTCTTTAAGAGCATTAGTGTATGAAAAATAAGATCTCTAGCATGAACATTAGATTTCATTTCATGTATCTTTGACATTGTTGGCTTATGCCTTTTCCTTGTAAAGCTAATTTCAATGTAATGGACTATATAGACATTTGTATGTGGTGTTTAGGGATGTGAGGTGGATCCATCCTGCCACATCATTTTATTTCATTTGCTTGAAGATTCTTATCAACACATGCACCATGATATTTCAGGGTTCTATTGCACTCTTCTTCAAAGAGAACATGTCCCCAAGTTGGAGCCAGTGCTACCCCTTATATTGCATGAGAGTTAAATTTGTGAAAGTTTCATCACATGAAAGGATTTTCAAGGGTAACTCACAGGGATGCTAATGTACATGTTATTATTTTTTCTTGGAGATGGTGCATTTTGATTGACCATTTTGATGATCGTGGATCCTCTTATTTAGTCATGGCATTGCATGGGATATTGCGCACATTAATTCAGTGGATTATGTGTCTTGGTTCCTAGTTTTACTCCTCGTGGTTGCACTCCATATGGATAGTGATGTTGTACTCCTTGGTGCTATATTATGATATTCGTTGATGACCCATCTATTGACTATGTTCACGCCTTTGGATCAACCTTCTTGATGATGGTGCCAGTTCCTTCTTTCATGGTATTTATACTTGCATATTTGCATGGATTGATTAGATATGACTCTTGTAGAGGAGCGCCCTTTGTATTTGAGATGTCTATTATATTCTTATGATGGTTCTTAATAATATAGACAATGAATTCCATGGAGAACCCACCCTCTTTCCATGTGGATTTCATGCACATTATTTGATGTTTTGATGGAGTGACCTAGGTTTTTGGAGGCTAACTTTTCATGGTTTTGACATTTATCATTGAGGAGGGTTTCACTCTTTACATTGTTAGCTTTATGACACATACACTTTGCAAATTTTGAGAAATTTATCTAACTTGGGAATGATGAATATGCCTTGGGGATCATGATAGGTGTTTCCTAGGGCATTGTGTTCCTTACCTTAAGAATTTCAACATTTCCTAGGGTGTTGTGTCCTTCCTAGGGCATTATGTCCTGCCTAGGGCATTCTGACATGCACTGGGAATCATGAATCTACATAGAAACATACATGATATTTGACATAAGTCTTACATGATTATCTCTCTTAAGTGGATATGGTATCATCAAAGGGTTTAGGTGGTTTTCATCTTGTGAACAAGGATTGATGACTTGACACCTTTTGATGAGGGTGTCCTAGGGTTTGAGGTGTCTATTATGAACATATCATGATACATGATGGGATGAACACTCCCTCTCATAGAGTTATCCATCATTTCATGGTATTTCAGGTTCTATGGTTGGATGGGCCAACCTACTCCTTGTTGCACTACTATGCCCCATTTCTATAGTGTTTGGATTCATTGTTATGTTTTGATGATGATATTGTACTTTATGATGGACATACACTTCATTCTCAGGGAACACTCTCTTACTTGTATAGATGTCAAGACATTTTCACATGGTTTGGGGATATTATATCATTGGATGGAGGTTGTTGCACACATGTGGAGGATATTGGGGTCCTTATTGACTTATCCCTTGGATTATGGTGTCTATTCTATGCTAAGTCAACCTCCTATTATGAGATCCACTTTAGTTGCCTTGACCTATGGATGGTTGTTACACCTTGGAGCCACAGATGCCACTTGGAGGGTTTGTTGTATATATTTTGAGCATGGGCTAACTTCAAAAGCATTTATATTTTGACAGAGAGCCCAAAATTACTCCAAATCAATGCCATTAGATACAGGATGGCCATGTGATTTCCAAAATGTGGTCATAATAGAAATTATGGTAAAATTTGACACAATTATGGTTCATTTAAGATCTATCACATGAAATTTATCACTACATTTTGGCCACTTGTTTGAGGACATTCACTCTATCAATGCTTGGTTCACACATGGGACACATTTCTAGGAGGGTCCACCTAGTGGAGAATTACTTTAGCATTTTTTGGAGCATTGACATGGTCAAACCCTCATTTAAGGAGGTGTCCCACTATCTAGTCCTTTTCTTGGAAGAGATTACTAACTAACTCCATTATTTATTAATGTTTAACTTGTCTTATGAAGTTAGTTACATGAAGATATTATTGTATTATTTTCCTTGGGTATTTTATTGTAACCTCTTGGGAGAAATTGTGGATCTCAATAAACTCATTTCTAATTTTAGTAAGCAAGTCATTGAGAGGTTTATTTTATTGCTATTCCTTAGAGGACTAATGGATCTAGGAAAACAAATACTTGTTTATTGTAGAGGGAGATAGAGTTGAAACCTACATAAGGGTTTACTCTCTCCATTGGAATATAATTGTCTTATCTTTTTCTCAGCTTTTTGGAACGGATGATCAATCTACTTGAAATGTGGCATATATTCTTGGTGCATATTAGCTAGTATTTGTTATAGGTTTGGATTTTCAAAGTTGATTTCAACACCATAGAGGAGTGGTATCGCTACGTTGGAGGAGGTTAACCCTCTTTGTTTCATTTTTTTAAGTGAGAGAATTCTTTCTCTATTATTCCTTGTGAGAAAAAGAAACATTCAATTCCTTTTTAGGAAAAGAAGACTCCCTACTCAACTTGGAGGTGGTATGATTCTTAAAGACCCCTCTTCCATATTTATGTGATGCTTGGCTTCCTAAATCTAGGACTTCTTGGATCTTGTTTTGACAAAAAAATTGTCCTTTAGATATTTTTAAGAATTGCACCTTTGAGGTTGCATCTTGACCCCATAGCCCAACCAAAGAAAGGCATTGATCTTCTGTTTCATCCACCACCAGAACTTATAAAATTCTCTAAAAAATCATTCATGTTTTTTAATCTCTCTCTTGCTACCATTCTATACTACACACATTGAGCTTAGTTAACCATAGCGAAGATGCCCTTCACTAGAAACCTTCTAGCCTAAAGCGAGAAAGGCAAGACCATTGAAGTGACAGTGGATAGTTGGCCTAATTTTCCCTTCGGGTTTCATCCATGTGTTTACGGGACTTTGCACCTAGTGAGAACCCGAGAGATAACACATTGCAAGGCAACATGACCCTTGATGAACATCACACTATGACATAACCCTTTATTAAAGTCACAATGCAACATAACCATTAAGGAACGTTGCAGTGTGACATAAGCCTTGACGTCTGTCACAATGTGACACACAACCATTGGGGATTGTAGCAATTCGACATAATCCAACCAAGATTATCATCACGACGCGAGATAAGCATTGAGGAATGTCGCAATCTAACATAACCCTTGAGGAATGTCATAATGCAACATAACCCTTCATAAATATCATAATGTGACATAACCATATTATCTACCTCTAAGTGCCACAATATCACATAATAATATTATCAACCAAAGTCAACCATAACCAAACATGGTAAACCAAAGTCAACCATAGTGAACCATAGTCAAACATTGTCAACCATATTCACCCATAGTCAAACTTGCTCAACCATAGTCACCCATAGTTAACCTTGGTCAAACATTATTAGCTCAAGTTAAACATGGTCAACCATAGTTAACCATGATCAACAATAGTCAACCATGATCAAACCTTACCAAACATGGTTAACCCTTGCCAAACATAGCCAATCATGGTCAATGACAATACACCTTGATCACCCATGGTCAAACCATAGTCAACTATGGTTAACCATGGTCAAACATTGTCAATCATGATCAAACATAGTTAGTCATAATCAAACATGGTCAACCATGGCCAACCAAAATCTACCATGATCAACCAAAACTAACAATGGTCACTCTTGGTCTAATCATGGTTGACCACAATCAATTATAATCAACGATGGTTAAACATGGTTAACTACAATCAAACATGGTCGCACACGATCAACCAAAGTCATCCATAGTCAACCATAGTAAAAAATGGCCAACCATGGTCAAATATAGTCAACCATAATTAAACATAGTCAACCATAGAAAATATAGTAAACCATAGTCAAACATGGTCAAACATAGTCAACCACAGTTAACCATGATCAAACATAGTCAACCCTAGTGACCATAGTTAACCATAGTCAAACATGATTAACCATAGTCCAACATCATAGATATTTTAATATTATTGACATTAACTTTTTAATTCAAAAATCTAATTATGTTAGTAACAATCACATAATAATTAAAAGTGAATGATATAAGTGCATAAACATCATTTTCCACTTTTTAAAATAATAACACCAATCAACATATTAATCTACTTAAATTTAAAACTATAAAAACGTTACCATTACGTATTTCTCGTTTAAATTTTAAATTAATTTATAAATTCCCATAATCTTTAAGGCAGGATGAAATTATGATCAAAACAAAGGTGAAAATGGAATTATAAAAAACATCACGATTAAAATCATGTTGAAAGCCAAAAATCTATTAATTTTGCATAAGTTTAAGGTTGTGCGTGTGAGAGCATGACATGGCCCAGTAAGTGAATAGGTTATGCGTGTGAGAGCATGACATGGCCCAGTAAGTGAATTGGTCAAATGGCCTTTTCAATCGTAACGACTTTGGAAAAAGTCTCTTTCATGGTTAAGGTTTGTGTTAGCAAGTTTTTCATATGCTTGTTAATAATAGTTTTTAAGTTTTTTAGATTGATGTAAAGCATGTATGGAGTTATTGAAATGTTTAATGTATTGAATGAACATTTTATTCATTATTATTGAGGATTATTAAAGTTAAAAGAAAAAGACAGTATTATAAAATGATTAGAAAATATGTTTAAGGGGTTTTTTAATTGTTTTACATTTTTGTTTTTATGGTAGGAATTTCTTAACATGAATTTGCATGAAATCACAATTTTTTTGTTGTTTAAATTGTATTTCTGAATGTATAAATAGATTCAGCTCGCTGAAAACTCTTAGAGTCAGGGTAAGATTAAAATTTTGTATGACGTAAATGTCACTGAAGATTCTTAGTGCTTTTGCTATGTCTATGCTTGTTTCAAGTAGTCTAAACATGCTATGATCCGAGTTTTGGTGAGCAATCATCTGTAAAGGTGTTGTCTAGTTGTTCTATGAAATGGTTTTTTCGTTGGAAACACACTATATAAATTTACACTAATCACTATTTTTCGTTGTTGAAAATTCATTTCTGAATGCAAAAATGGATTCGGGCAAATATCCCCTAAAAGAATTGTCATTTTGTAGAACGTTTAGCCTATCACTATTTTTTATTGTTCAAAATCCATTTCTGAATGCATAAATAAATTCAAATACTGAAAAACTCATCAGATTATACAAAGATAATCACTCAAATCTACAAACCTTCTAATTATTTTACTAAATAATTTTTTTCAAAAAAAATCAGAAAATATAAATTTACATTTTATTTTATTTTATTTCACTTTTCAATTGACCCAATACGACACAGACCAGATATACATTTCATTTCACTTGTCAAGTCTGCCCCAATATCAAGCCTTTGACAGTGTGCCCACCGAGAGCGTGGTCATCGGGCGCAATTCAAGAACGGTATCGTTGATAAACAAGAGACCGCTTCCCATTTTCTAAGAAAAAGATATAAAAATCATACATTCTGGTATTGAGGACTCTCCAGCATGAACATGCTGAAAATATATTAATGAGAATTAAACTTTCGTGAATTTTTAGTTAGAAAAAGCAAATCAAAATCGACAGAGGAAGCTCCGATGAAAGGAAGTGGGGTGTTTCATCTACCAACCAAGTAATAAAGTATAGATAGTGAGGTGTCTTCGGGCGGAAAAAAGGAAAAGGGTTTTGCAAGTGGCCAACCATGTCACGAGTGACGCACCTTATCAAGCACGAGACTTGGTCGCAGGAAGCATACAACTTGCTTGGGAGGTGACGCTTTGGGACCACAGTATATTTGCCCCTGCATCTCCTAGAAGAGAAATACCTTTCTTTTCTCAATCTGGCTCGGCATCCCCCAGAAGAGAAATACCTTCCCTTTCTCAATCTGCCTCTGCACTTATCTTGTGCCATCACACAATGGCTTCCTCCTCCGCTTCGATCGCTGCATCTTCCAACACCAGTTCCAAAATCCAATATGATGTCTTTATTAATCATCGCGGGCCGGATGTAAAGAAAACATTCGCAAGCCATCTCTACCATCGCCTTCTTTTACATGGATTCCAAGTCTTTTTGGACCAGCAAGAAATGCAGCGAGGAGATAGCTTTAATTCTCAAATAGAACGAGCTATTGCGACTGCCTCTGTTCATGTAGCCATTTTTAGTCCAACATATGCGGAATCAAACTGGTGTTTGCATGAGCTTGTCCTCATGTTGAAGTCGGGATCTCCCATTGTTCCAGTTTTTTACAATGTTAATCCTGCTGATCTTCGGTGGACAAGCGACAAAGATGGAGTGTGTGGTCGATTCTTGGGAATTCTCGGGTGGCCGGGCAAAAATGGTGTTTATGCAGAAGCTTTGCGAATTCATGAAAAGAAAAGGAGATACGACCCAAAAATAATTGAAGAATGGAGAAAAGCACTCTCTAAGGTTTCGGCTATAAGCGGTTTGGAGCTGAAGGAGTTTAGTGGGTTAGAATTCTAACTGTAATTGTCCATATTAACTTAATTGTATCGATAAATCTGATTTTTAGTGAGAATTAAAATTTTCCTGTAGATCTCTTGTGCTTAAAAGAGAGGGTAAGATGAATAAACCAGGAAGATGCTAGGCCTTTTCACTGTTTTTCCTCATTTTAATTTATTATTCCTATGTCTGCTCTGCACCTCACTTCCTTTCCAAGCAACAAAGGATTTTGTACTCATGTTTGGTTTGCTCTGAATAACCAGTGACGAAGGCGAACTCTTGGATAAGGTAGTACAATGGGTGAAGGAAAAGGTTCCAAAAACACAATTGTATGGGGTCGCATATCTAACTGGTTTGGATGGAAAACTAGAAGATTTTGAGAAAACAATATCATTGGAGCAGCAGCAACATAGCAGGGAGACCAAGGTTGTGGGGATTTTGGGTTCTGGTGGAGTAGGAAAGACCACCTTGGCAATGGAATTCTTTAATAACAAGAGATCAGATTACAATAGGTCATGTTTTTTGAAAGACGTGAGAGAAACTCCTCTAAATTCCTTGCAGAATAAACTCTACCAGGACTTGATTTCACGGGATCTGAAAAAAAATAGCGTCGACGACGATATACGGGGGCTTTTTGATCGTCTCTTGGGTTCTAAAGCTCTAATTGTTTTAGATGATGTGGATAAGGCCAACCAGATGGATGCATTATTTTCACCCCTGAAGGACGTCCTTAGTTCTGATAGCTTAATCTTAGTTACATCTCGCAATAGTGATGTTCTATCAAGAATCAGAGAGTCGTCCATTTACAAGCTTACAGGCCTCGATGAAGAACACTCTAAAAGGCTCTTTTGCTTCCATGCTTTCGACGGGTGTCAACCTGTTGTCGAATTTGAAGAACTGGTTACAAAATTTCTGCACGTGTGTGATGGATTGCCGTTATCCCTCAAAGTTTTCGGGGCGTTGCTTTGTAGAAAAGATTTGGAGTACTGGAAAGCACAACTGCGCAAAATATCCAAAACACTTCCTCCGGATATAGAAGGCAGACTTCGAATTAGCTATGAAAGTCTTGATAAGGAGGAAAAAGAAATATTCTTGGACATTGCCTGTTTCTTCATAAAAGAAGACAAAGATGTGGCTATAAGAGTATGGGATGCATCCGGCTGGGAAGGATCGCTGAATCTTCTGAACCTAAAAAGCAAGTGTCTTGTGGAGATCGACAGTAAAAACTGTATAACAATGCACGATCACCTCAGAGACATGGGCAGAAGTTTGGCGGAGAAAGAGCCTTTGCGTCGTCTTTGGTGTCCCACTCGCAACCTTTCTCATAATGTGTTCCAACAAAGTGTAGGTGTTTGAAGCTCTAGACATTGTGTTCTGAAATCTATGTTCAGAGAAATATTTTTCCTCTCTTTCAAGTTGAGAACTCTTGAAGTCTGTAAATATGTACTCAGTATTGTTTCTAACTGCTTTTAGATGACGACTTGGGTGCGTGGAATTAATATGGTTCAACAAAGCCCGGACCAGTCTTCAGAGAACCCTGTGGAGCTTAGCTCTCGTTTTGCCGGTATGAGCGGGTTGCAACTTCTGAGGGCTGAAGGTGATTGTTTGGGAAGCATATCCAACCTGCTAATACAGTCGAATCTTCTATGGCTCCGCTGGGATGGTTATCCGTATTGTTCTCTGCTTTCCTCGATTCCTATGAAGAATTTAAGAGTTTTGCAAGTGGCTGGGGACAAATTGGAAACATTGTGGCAGAGTGAAAATGAGGTACATGTAAAAATTCTTAAAACAAGTTTGTGTTTTTTTTTTTCCTTGGTTGGTTTAGGCCAGTCATTGTTTGATAGTAATCACATTTTGAGTTTGCAGGCACCGGTGCAGTTGAGGGAGTTGCATATTGATGCAGCCCATTTACAGTTACCAAAGTTTATTGGGCAGTTGGAGCACCTGGAAAAGATTGAATTGAGATGCACTATTGAAACATTGCCAGAAGAATTATTTCATCTCCGCTCCTTAAAACATTTAAGTCTCTCGACAAGAATGACGCGGTTGCCAAATTCCTTGGCAAACTCAACAAACTTGCAGTATATTGACTTGTCTGGCTGCACGAAGCTGCAAACTCTGCCTTCCTTCGGGAAATTAACAGAACTTCAATATATTAACTTCAATGAGTGTGAAATGTTGCAAATGCTCCCGGACTCATTTGGGAATTTAATTCGACTTAAAAATCTCTCTTTGGCAGGCTGCAGAACGTTGAAAATATCAAGCGAAACACTTGGAGATATCAGCAGGCTTGAAATTTTGGACCTTTCGCATTGTGAAAAACTGGAGGTATTTCCTCCCCAAGTCACACATCAGCGGTCTCTGAAAATTCTGAAATTCCAATGTCCTTTGTTGGAAACGCTGCCGCCCTCGCTCGGTGACCTAAGGAGCTTAAAGGAATTGACACTTCATTGCTGCCACAAATTGAGACGTTTGCCGGACTCGGTTGGGGAGTTGAAACAGTTGAGGACCCTGATGATACATAATGCAGGAATAGAGTATTTGCCAGCAGGTGTCACGGAATTGAACAAACTAGAAATTTTGAGTGTAATATATTGTCCCCTAATTGAAATGCCATTCCACACTGCATCAGCAGATCTTGACAATTGCATATGCATGCTTCGACTCAAAGACTTGGACCTGCATGGTACGGGGATTAAAGAATTATCATTTCCTCCAGGTTTTTGCCTCAATCTTCAGCGCCTCAACATCAGCTTTTGTCACGAACTGCTGAAGGTTGGAGCATTGCCAACAACATTATTATCTCTGCACTTGCAAGAATGTTACTCGCTGAAGGAAATAAGAGGGCTTTCTGGTCTTGCAAGACTTCGACTACTCGACATCAGTGAGTGTAACGAAATAGAAGAGCTGCCTGATGTTGAGACGTTGACATCTTTGGAGGAGTTGAGGGGGGCATTTGACTGTCAGAAGCTTAAGAAGAGCGTAAGAAGGTTGGCCCAAGCAACAATAGATGGTAACAGAAAAAGAAAATCTTGAGACTTCTTACAATTAAGGATTGTTTTGTGACTTCCAAGTCTGATTAATTGTTTTGTAACTTCCAAGTATGATGAATGTTTAAAAACATGTGAGTGTTTTCAATTCATTCCATTTCATATGTGACAAATTCCAACTGATTTAAATTTAAATTGCATATACGAGTACTAACTCCATCTTGATTTAAATTGTACATTCATTACACGAGTTTGATGAATTTTGACATGTGGTATTCTAAATGTTTTATTTTTGGATTTTATTTTTGGATTTTAGTTAATTTTATTAGAATTTGTTGGATGTAAAGGTTTTAGTGGTTAATTTTGTATAGAGTATCTTAAACTGAATTCATTTATATATTTAGAAATAATTTAAATAAAAAAAAATTAAAATTTGATTTAGATTTATATATATGCTTTAATAAATAAATAAATTCAATTCAATAATTTTAAGATATATAAATATAATAAATAAATAAATTTAATTAAAAATATCTTAACTTTTAAGATAGTATTAACGTGAAGAAATAATGTTTTAAACATAAAATTTAACTCAAATATCTATAATTATTAATATAAATTTTATTTTAAAATATTAAATAATTGAATAATAATTTTATTAAATTAATCTAGATGACCATAAATCTTTCTCTCCCCTGGCATAGATAGAGATTATATATCCATTATTTTGTATGTTTTGTTTTTTTTTCCTTCACATGTCACCTTTTTTTTATAATTCACAATTTCCTATTAACACCACCTATATAAATGGTATAAGTGTAATAGATTAACATATTCTAAAACATTAAAATAAATTCTTATCTACTTAAAAGGCTTGTTTTAAAATACTAAAACATAACGGACCTTAAAACACAATTTGTTATTACAAGGGATTGGATACCTTGGGTTTTAAATAAAAACCAACAATATATCAATTTTCAATTAATTTGAATAACAAACTTTTAGATACACTAATAACTTATTGATAATCATTTAATTTATTCATTAATCTAGTATTTAACATATTAATTCAAAAAGTAACTAAACATACTTATCACACACTTCAATTAGCCATAACATTTGATGTACATCATGAAGACTTCAATGCTTATAGTGGGAAAACAATTCCATAATGGAGAGAAAACCAATTTTTGAAAAGAGTATGGTAATGTTTCTTAAAGAGCAACACAGTAGAAACAACATTGTGAAACCTATTCCTATTGCCAACACAAATACATCTTAACTCTGAATTTATTAAGTACCAAGAAGAATAAAAAAACAATTGAGATGCAAATCTTTTAGTATTTAATAGATTTGGAGTTAAGATGGATATTGGTCGGCTTCTATAATTGTGCAACAAGTAGACTTAAAGTAGGAGCTTCGAGAGATAGGATGTTTATCATCAATGAGACTTTTATGCAAAGAATATGACAAACTAAAGCAATCTCTTGTAGGCATGGAAATGGCTTGAAATCATTCTCCATCACATATATGAAACAAAACGTATGTGTTGTTACAATCTCTTCATTTTTCGGTTGTCACTTCTCCTGTTGCAATGATTATCACTACTTATAGTTGAGGGATCCCTTGACAAGGTCAACTTTGATCAAGTGACCCTTATATTGACGTATTTGATATGGTCAAAAATGGGTAATTGACTTGCATTGCATGATTACCTTGATGTTTATGGGCATTGACTACAAAGTTGGGGTATCTATCCAACCCTTGACCACTTTGTAGCCTACATGCTACATTAGCTTGTTTGATCAAAGTTGGTGTGTGTCATTCATTGGAATTGATGGTGGTCATTGTTGGTTAGTCATTGGTGTCCTCTTGCATGCCCCAATGAGATTCTTGGCACTTACATTCTAATAAATCTACTTAGCATGGTTGAACGTGCTTCTTTAGTTCATCTAATGTAGGATTTTCCATTACCAAATTGTAGTGTTTCACATCTCCTTAAGTTAATCTTGTATTCTATACAATTTTTTGTAACATTGCTTGGTAAAGGAAAGTTTTTTCAGCCCTAGTCTACCTGTTTTATCTTCCTATCCTTTTGTTACAAGCTTGAGCATACTGTTTTTTCTACCTCATTAGTTGCTTGGTTGAAAGATCCCTCAACCTATAACTTATCATCATCTTCCTCTCAAATGAATAGAGTGACTCCCATATGCACTGCATGGTAGAAACCTCTTGTAATGTCATTACCATATTGCCCTTGTTTTTTTCCATCACTTGTTCCAATATGCTCAATTCATCCACTTTGGTTTGTAAGTGGCATTGGTCAACCTTGAAATGATTCACCATGTACTTATCAAGTATTTATTTATGTGACTTGTGATGGAATCTCAACCCACTAAAATACCTTATCTTGGATCTTTTGATGGCCTTTTGTAATCTAATCTACCAAGTGATGTTCCTTGCCCTCATTATCCATGCATAGGTTGGCACCAAGGATAAGGACCACAACAACATGTATATTGATGGCAAAAATCAAGTATATTACTTGCTACAACAAAAAAAATATCTTCAGACTTTAGTTCTACTCCAAAGCACTAGTCCCAATTTGAAAATCAATAGTATATGGGATAAGGTGATGGTCGAGAGTAAGAGTGAGGAAAGGTAACAAAAAAACATTTGTCGCAAGTCAATGAAGGGATTGTGCTTGTCCATGCCATGTAACATATAGTGTTGTCTCTATGTCTTCCATAGGTATGTTGTTGCATTGGCCCACAGGGGGTTCACTCAGTAAACCTATGGCATAGCACATGTGTTCATGGGGTATTAAATAATACCCCTAATTTTGTTTCTTCCTCCAAAAATTTATTATTAATACCTCCTGCCAATACATGTTTCCAAATAAAATAACTCCCTATTTCCCCCAAATATTGTAACTACCATTTTTTCGTGATATTTTTATACCCCTTGTATGTTGGTGCCAATATTTGACATATGTATCGGATATTTACTTTAGAAAATGTTGTTTATCATACGTTATTTAAAATTTGAGTCGAGATCATCAAATGTGTTTCTTAGGAACTAGAAAACCATTTCAGCTATAGATCCCTCTATTACAAATATTTGGTCATTTTCTTTGCTTGTTTAGAGACTTTCATGGTACATACAAAATTTCTACAAGGCACAAATATTAGAGATGTATCATCATACTCCTTCATGAGACATTTCAGTTCCAACAAAAAACCCACAATGACATATCTCCTTTCATTTCTATCCCCCCTTCATCCTCCTCTGCCTAAAATTTAGATTGGTTGAACATTACCCAAATATCTATACCCATAGTTTAATTTTAAAAAAGACCCTCATCCCCTTAATACCATCCAATATATAGAATTACATTTTAATTTTTTTTTTTCATATTTTTTGTTCTTGAAGATGGGTCGAGTGTTCACTCGAAAAGTTGGACATTTCAAAATATTTTACATGACTAACTGCAAAAACCTACACACTCATATACATTTCAACTATTTTTAAACCCCCCAATATAAATGCACATGATATGATATGATATTGAATTTTTAGTGGCCTTGTTCAATTCCTTTATCATATAATCATGATTATCTATCCAAGTTATTTTGTAAAGAATCTTTTTTTTCCAACAGAAAATTACTCATTATATTGATATATAACTGTATTCATTTCAAAATACATATCTTGATCATAGCATTGCTAGTCCATAGACCATGCTCAAAATATAAAACTATCACTGTCCCAAATGAACCAGAAAGTCACCAAAGATGAAAACCAACACACATGATGCAATAAGAGATTCACCCCTTATGAGAATGAAATACTCTTTTCAATACATATTCGACACTAAAACCTCAACAAAGGTAATTCTACAAACATCAAAATAGTACCAAAAGTCCGGTGAAATGTAAACCACCATCCGTGGTGTGCCAAGTTTAAGCTTCCAGCGTGTTCTAAAATAGATATAGATACTGAGTCGAACCCATTGTTCTTTATACCCACTTGTTATACGAGATTTTTCCTTCTTGCTGTTGTAGAGCCTTCTTTGATAGTATGTCTGCCTCCCTATTTAAATCTCGAATTATATGTGTGAAGCTGATTTTTCGAAGGTTTTGATCAGGTCTCTAATTCTTTCCTTCCAACAATCTAAAGCAACGACTTGCAGTTTTCCTTTGTTATTTAACCAGTCAATTACAATTCTTGAATCTCCCAAAACCTTGATGTCTGTAATATCCACTCGAGATGCCAATGTCAAGGTTTCCCAGGCCCCCAATAATTCATCCCTGGTATTTGTGCCTGCTCCACAATTAAAAGTCCATTGATAGGTAATTTGATCAATGAACCTAATCACCCCACCTACACCACTCAATTGGCCATTTGATTGAGTTGCTCCATCAAACCAACCCACTGTATCCCCAAGTTGTAGTTGTGGTAATGTTGATCGAACATTAGGCACCTTCTGTGTAACTGAAATTCTATTGAACTCTCCAAGGGACTTGAAAACTACAGAACTGATAGAGGGAAACACATTCTCAAAAATTACCTTGTTTCGTTACAACCAAACATTCCAGCAAAATAAGGAGGGCAAGGTAGTGTAATCAGGCTTCACCTTTAACCACTTTGTATAACATCTGGTTAAGGTGTTTCCCTCCCAATCTTTCATTATATTTAGCCCACTTCGAACTCTGTACCAAACCTGCTGGGTAAAATTGCAATTGATCAAAAGATGATTTATAGTCTCCAGATCCTTTTTGCAAAGATGACAGACGTTGGGCCCTTCCCAGCGTTTTGTTTGTAAATTGTCCCAAGTTAAAATTTTGTTTTCTATCGCCAACCAAATGAAAAGTTTTATTTTCAGAGCTAAATCCCAATTCCAACAATAACTCCTCCACCCACCAAATGACTTCTGCCAAATTGTTGAAGCTAAATCATCATAGACATTTTTGACATAAAGAAGGTCCAACTTATCTCCCCCAATCCACTTTAACTTGTCTGGTTTGTCCTGTAGTTGCACCCCTGCTCCAATTAATGCTCTACAGAATAAGTCCCATTCCTTTTCCACTTCTCGAGCTAGTCCCAAATCACCACTTTCTTTCCACTGCAAGGAGATAAAACCTGGTCGATTTATTCCTTTGGCCCGATAAAGAAGAGTTATGTTTTTCTATTGTAAAACATATAGGAGTTCTTGTGACAGATAAGAAGTATTCCCCAAGCCCATAATCATATCTCTACCAATTATAACAGAGTGCCTCAACCCCAGAGTCCAACTCAACCATTGAATAATAAGACGCACCGATTTTAAGAGATTTTTCCATGTATTCGAAGCAGAGGTCGAACGAAAGGATGTAACTCTGAGCCAAGTTGCTACCAAGCAAAACAAGATATATTTATGCAGATGTAAATGTAAAGATTCCTTGCTCCACTAGTGCTATCAACAATGCCATTCTTACTCTATGTACGGTATTCCTAGCCATTGATTCCATTTTCTTCACTTTTGAAAATGACTTATCAAAGAAGTTGCGCATGTCACATCCCTAAACATCTTTTTTTTTTTTAAATAATGTGTAGTGGGTGAGAACAAACCTCTACATTACATTTCAGCCCACCTAGACGCGTATACGTCCCTGGATGACGTTTTCCTTTTTGAATTTGAAGGATGCCGACAAATTTGTGTCACTTAATCTGTCAATTGTCACTCTCGTTTTTTAATTTGAATTTGAAGGATGCCAACAAATATGTGTAGCCCACTTAATATGTCAATTGTCACTCTCTAGTGCAGCTTCCAACTCGTTGGCTCACGTGGGTCTTTGCTTTCTTCACCAACCACTCTGAAATAATTTCGTAAGTATCAGCATGTGGCCCCCACGCCGAGAAAGAATCAAAAGCACGATGGCTCTTCCCAAAAAGAAACGACATTTGCTTGGGAGCCTTCAATTCCGTGTAAATGATACCCACCGACTTGGTTTGAACTCGTTAGAATTTGAGATGCATATGGAAGCCATAGGGCACAAATAATTAACCAAATAATTAGTCTGGTAAGTTCAGCAGGGTTAAATAGTTGCGTAGGTGGAATTCAATTTTAAATGAATTTAGAATTGTTATTTGAAAATCTGTGTAAATAGTTATTTATAAAAGTGTTTTATGTGTTTGTGAATGTGATATTATTATTGTAAAATAAAATTAATATTTTGAAATTATAAAATTTATTTTAAGTAAAATTTATTTCACGACAAAGTATATCGATCAATTATTAGTGTATTTAATTGTCAATTATTGGTTTGGGGGTTTAAAATGAGTTATTTTGGATCGCTGGAATTTCATTGTTGATGTGGTACTTGAAGACGTTAAAACTCAAGACGAAATATGGAGGTAAGGAGCAAACCATTGCATATGTGGTAAAAATTTAGAAGTCTAAAGTGACTTCATGTAAATGTTGCATACCCTAAAAATTAGGATGCACACTTACCGACTCCCCTCCCCTCACAAAGGCAGATACATACTACTCACTTAGGAGGTAGCAAGCACTTGTGTAGATCGACCAAACACACAAAAAAAACTTTTCTTAATCAAATGCCCCTTCATCATCTTATCTATGTTTCTAGTAATATTTAATGGCTCATCATCACCAAACATTTGTTTTTGCCTCCACCTCTACATTTCGCAACACAAAGTGATATGTGCTAGAAGAGAACCAAAAGATACCGATAGATACCTCCATGCCCAATTCCACTACCACTTTGCTAAAAAATACGTGGTCCTAAAAACTCTCGTTTCTAGATCCATTTGAATCTCTTCCCCCCAACTCCTTAACAAAGAATGAACCCACCTCACTAGAGCACTTCAATCAAACAATTACTCTCTATCCCATATCAACAAAACTTTCCAGGTTGTCCTCCAACCTAAAACCAAGAACACCAAATCTACTTCTCCTTTCCGAGGTAAAATTTCTCTCCCTTACATTCATGGCATCACTGACCAATTATCCAATGTCCTAGCCAAAAGAACATTAAAACTCTCTTCAAGCCTCACAAAACCCTCGAACAATTATTCAGAAGTGCCAAAGATAGATTTAACCCATTGCTCTCTCAACGTATCTATCAAATTCCCTGCTCTTGTCAAAAATCCTACATTGGTCTTGAAACTTGTCGATTAGTCCAAACTTGCCTCAAGGAACATATCATTGACACCTTTCATAAACATCTAGATCTAAATATGTGGTCACCAAGCACTCTCATAATAGTAAAGTTATTTAAGTGTTTAGTTTGTTGAGGTTGTAAAATTATTTAAGCTTTTAATTTTATTAATAACAATTCTATTTGAGTCTATATAATTTCTTTTTGTGTGTATGAACTCGGAACGTGAGTGGGATTTCCCACTAAATCCCACATTAGGTGTGCCATAGATGGTAGTGCACCAATAGGTTTTTGTAATTTTTTAAAATAAAATCAACATTGTATAAAAAAAATGGCTAAACCACATTCAACGTGTCTTACATAAGGATGCATTGGTGTTCTTGTGAGTCAAAGGAACTCCAACTAGAGTTTTATCACATAATAATACAAACAACCTCAGGTGTGCTTATAGTGGAATGCATAGTGCACCTATGGGAGTGCACCAATAAGTTTTTGTAATTTTATAAAATAAAAATTGATATTGTGTTACAAAATGTCTAAATCTCATTCATATCATTTTATATAGTGACACATCGGTCTTCTTACCATTTTATGATGCCCCATTTACAATATGTTTAGAATTGATTTAAACTGATATTTTATTAGAAAATAGTAATAACGACCTCTAGTGCACCTATAATGGGAACATACTGGTGTGCAAGATATGTGAGTGTACTGACCAAAATCCTCCACTAAAATCTCGAGAGACCTACCTTCACTAGTAAGCTTTTTTATAAATAAATAAGGGAGAATTTTCTTGGGAAGGTTCTGTTAGCACTCCAAGAGTCACTCCTAGACTGCAAATGAGAGTAAGCTTGGTAACATAGAAATAAAAAGACTTGATTGGGTTTATACTAGAGCAAGAAGAAGAAAACAAGGAAAGGAAAAGACAAAAGCTATTGTAAATCAATGATGGACCGTTGGGCTATGGAGTCAATCAAACACACTGCTCATTAAATGCAATCAATCTACATATCAGATAAAAGGTTTATTGAATAGAGGAAGAAAAGATAACACAAAGAAGAACATCCATAAGGCAGAGATCCTCTCTGCATAAATGAATTCAAGGTACTTGAATGTAAACAGTGACTAATAGACAAGATAGATCAGATCCTCGGATGCTCAAAAATCCATTAATCAAAGGCAACCATGATCCTCAAGGTGTACAATTCATTCAAGTAAGAAGACAAATTGGAAAAGAACACAGGGAATACAATCTGATAACACATATATCATGAACCTTCAATAACATAAATGTTTACAAAAACAGATGCCCCTCAGGGTTACAATGATCATAGGCAAAGTGCCTCCTACAACTCTCTCATAAGCCTCCTTGAACTTTCCAAGACCTCTCGGGTCTCTTCTATGAAAAAACCCCTCCTTTCTTTCTAATACATAAATGTTTATATATCAATAAAACTCCTCCAACTCCCTCTAACACTCAAGAACTTAATATCTAAAAATAGAATTCTATTTTGGTTAAGTTGCAAGAAATATGGAGCTCGTTGTGATCTTTTGCCTTGAAAAATGGAAAAAATACAACTGTCGACTTGAAATCTGGAAGCGATTTGAATATTGTTTGGTTGTCGAATCCATGCCTTGAGAATACTCTGCCACCTGTAATTTCCTTCCTTGAAATGTTGAAAATGAGTTTGAATGCTATCTATGTTCTCTTGAATGATTGCCACATTTCCTTTGACAAGTTTTTCACAGCGCCCAAAGATTTTGTAGCGCACCTCCGGATTTCATAACGCCTCTTGAAAATAATTCTACACATTTTGTAGTGCCACTTGTGAAATAATTCTACACATTTCGTAGCACATTTGTGTGTCTAATATCTCTCTAACCATAACACTTTTTGAAAACCTGAGAAAGGTTTTTGTTAGTTGGTATGTGATGAACAAAAACCTCCTCCAGTTTTCAAAAATACCTTCCAATTTGTTCATAATCCAAGTTGTAAGTTAGTCACTCAAAAATTGCAGAAGCATAGCATGCTTTTAGCATAAATGCAACGTGGTCTTTGAGAGGGTTTTTGGAGGCCTTCCCAGAATATTTTTGGTTGCAAGAGATATGGATGGAAATATTATGATGTTTGCTACACAATGGAATCATCAAGAACTTCAAACTCCTTCTCAAAACCCCTGAAAAACTGACTTGAAGTCAAGCTGTCCAAGAGTACAAGAACCCTCCTATAGCAATGTATTTTGGGAAATTATCTCAAAACATAATACAATCTTATGTGTTAACAGGTTCTACAAAATCCTCACTAGAAGGAGTTTTCCTTGTGTATTTTGGGAAGAAAAAATTGGTGGGTCAAATAATTGTTCAAAAAGAAGACACTCTATAAATATATAGGTTGTACCAATGAAGGACAAGTTGTGGCACTTAGCACAATTACAGAGTACTAATGTAGTTTCATAATAAGCATCGAAAGACTAGTGAGATTTTGAGAACAAATTGAGTATTGCAATGATGTCTATTTACAACACATGTGTGAAATATATTGTAGGAAAATCAAGTGAAGCACCATTTGACCAATCACCACCACCAACTTCAATTGGCTATACAAAATCCATCTACACTAAAATTTTGATCCACTTTTGTTTCTTTAAGTTATAGGCCTAGAATAATTTGATTGTAATAGACTTATGCAAAATTTTATTATTTTACCTAGCTTCTTAGGGACAAAGAGGAATTCAAGGCTAAGGAAGATGTTAGAGAGATAAATATGCCCTAGTTTAAGTCTTAAATGTAATTAGATAAGTACAAGTCAACTTGGTATATGTATTGGTTGGTTGTAGAATCAATTAAGTCAATTGATCAACTAGTGCCCATCTCAATAGTTATAATTGCATCTTTGTTTGTATAAACAAGGTTGGATATTTAAAGGATTAACTTGGGGTAATAAAGGATACATATTTGTTGCCTCTATGACCACTATTCCCCCTTCATATATGCATGTCTTGATTGTATGAAATATATTGTGTAGATCGAATGTAAATATGATTGTTTCTTTTATTACTATACAACTGCAAGAATAGACTAGATTACAACAATACTGGACATGAGTTGGTCACATATCTCACATGGGGGGTCATGTTGCATGTGCACTCACATGGGAGATGTAAGGTGTTGCATGTCCACTTGCCTTGAGGGTGCAGACAAGGTTGCTTGATATAGTTGGCTCAATATACCAATTGTATGTGTCAAGTTGGAAGGAGGCACTGGAGAACCTCTAACATACACTTAACTCATGGGGAAGGAAGGAGTAGGGCCCGATTTGTGCATAAATTTGTGAACCCAATCTTTAACTAAGATACCAACCCCACTTCAAATGGATTCACAAGTATCCACATGTTGCACCAAATGGTCTCTTCCATGAATACCAATATCCTCATCATAGTTTGTTTCTTCATAGTCCCTTTTTGTATAGTCAACTATTATCATAATCCTTACTATTTCAATGACACTAACCATGTTTGCAAAGTTGACGTAACCTTCTCCTAAGCGTCCATGAATAATTTTTGTGTTTCCCACCATCACGCTAGAGTAGATATTAGTGCCATGCCTAATGCTTCAACATGCTACTTTACATCCACAATCCACTTGGTCAATAATCACCTCAACCAACTATGCAACATCTCCTATAATTCCATCGAACTTTGGTGGGTTCTTTATCTCGGTGCCTATCCATCTTACTGATCTCACTATTATGTAATTTCAAGTATATTGCTCATAGTATTTGTGATACTAGTGATTCATTTCTTCCTATGAGCTCATGCCAAATGAACAAAAATTTCATTGACTTTATTCTGCAATTATTATGGGATTGATGTATTAACATTAGATTATACTATTGATCAACCACACCACACCACTAGCCAAATCTTCTACAATTGGGTCCCCAAATATTTCTCCCTATGTAGTGTCCAAAGGCTAGATGATACATCTACCCTCAACTTCAAAATACATTTGACGCTAATTCAAATTCAATATTGTGTTGTTATCAAAATCCTAGTCTTTGCGATTAGAGAAAGGTCAGGATCATTGGCATCCACTATCTTTTTGAATTCAAAATCGACAAAAGTATTTACACCATCCAAATTGACTTCCACCTACTCCAATTGACCAATAAGATAGAACCTTCACTGTTTTGCAAGGTGCAATTAAATTGGTGAATAGACCAACTTTGATTGCCCCATTAGCCCCCAATATTTTTTAAGAAACCTAAGTCAAGTATTACATCCCTTACTTCTTATATTGTTATGAATTCATTTAACCTAAATTATTTCCCATACCTTTCTTTTTCCTTGACCTGATGTAGAGTGTGCCTCCTTCCACCTTGTCCAAAACCTACACTAACATAGTACATAGTCTTGCAAATAATCTCTCATCAACCAAAATTATAAGGAAAGTCCACAATCAAAACCTAGATTTCACCATTTATGACATGCAAGGTTTGGAAACTTCCCTTGTTTTACAACATGCTTACTAGGATATAGAACCAGGATGGTGTCAATGGCCTTCTTGTGGCCACATTCAACTTAAGGACCTTGAGCGTAGAGTCGCGATCAATAGAAATGGTCTATGATTACATAGGCTAGTTATTCCACCATAGCATGTATGTGTGGTTGGGGATTCAATGGTAACTAGGGATCTATAGATGGGATGGGATGGGTGTTATGGGATTTTGAGGAAAATATGGAGTTAATGGACCATACAACATGGGAGTGTCTACATAGGGTAATGTATCTTTTGTGGGAAGTCATTGCATTGAGTAGGGGTGTGTCTACATAGGGTAAGATATCTACTATGGGAAGTCATTACATTGAAAACACATAGTTGGATGGGAATTGTCTATCAGAAAAAAAGAGTTAGGTTGTGTCACCATTAATGCGAACATGATAAGTAGTCATTGAATTTGCTTTAAATGTTCCACATGTTACTCTCAAACCAATCAAGTTGCATTAATGACCATGAATAATATGCCATGTCTTTCATTCATAAATGGATCTAGGTAAACCTGTCATGGATTTAAGTCAGATAGGTGGGAAATTGGAAAAACGATCAATGGCCAAGACAACACACACTCCAGTGGCATCGATCTTGGTAAAAATCAAACATTTATGATCCTATTTTTGTTAAGCAAGAAGCTCATAGAGATATTTATGTTTCAAAGTTGAACCTACACCATCTAGAAGTAGGACAAACAATAGGAAGGACAATTCATTTAAAGCATACAGGTTTGGAAGCTACAACCCAAATTTTATGGTGGTTCTATAGATAAAGAAAATATTAGACCAACTCTATGCAATCAGAGTCAAAGTAGTTCATCAATAGTGGTTTCAAGGATAACTTAGTATTAGAGTGTTAGAAGGATGTCATGGGCGATGGTATCTACTGGTAGGAGCGTGACAGAGCTATGGGGGCAAGAAGAACAAGCTGAGGGAGCATAAAACCCCTATAATAGATTCCAAGGGCCTTAACTACCTCGAGGATTTGTTCAATCCACAAGTGCATTTCTCCAACAAGCATGGGCACATGAAGGGGTTCATGCGGAAAGTGCCATTGATTGATTATGACATCCATAATCCCACCTTGTTCCCTGATTTTAGAACTTCCATTGAGATCTATTCTATTGAGTTTGTAGAACAACTTTCAGAAGTCACTCTTGCATGGAAACCTATATTTTGGGAGTTCACTATGTTCCAGGACATCACTATCAAAGAAATACTAGAGTTGGAGCCCCTTTTTGAAGATTAGGCATCATGACCAACTCAGAAAAAGTTGGAAGGAGTGGTCTAGGATTATTGTGGCCACATTCTACCAAAGGGTCTAAAATGTAGAGTCAAGATCAGTAGAGATGTGATCCATTAGAGATGTGATCCATTGAATACTTAAATCTATAGAAACTTAAGTATGTAGACATAGAAAAGGCTAAGGATCACTTAGAACCAATATGTTAAGACCTATGCTAATTTTTTTGTAAAGGCATAAAGCCCTTTTTGTATAGGTGGATTACATCTATTAGATGCTAGATTTGTCATGAATCTTCTATAACAACCTCAACATCTTATATACATGTATTGAGATAGTTTGATAGCGAATTGTTGTTGTTGTTATTGAGTTTAGTTCCATTGAGTTTTGTTCAATTATTGTATGCCATGTTTAGTTCCGATCTTGCTTTATATAATGGAATCTGCATCTTATTTAGATTTGTGCTCCTACTATGAGATTGTGGCACTCTATTAATGTGTAAAGTGTTAAAGTTGAATGCAATCCTTCACCTACTTAATACAATGGGATTGCATGGATGTCCTACTCATGTTTACTTTGTTGTGAGATATCTTGATTATGTTTACATTCTCATTTTGATTTCCTATGAGCTCTTTTCTTCCGATTTAGATGAATGGAATCCATTCTTTAACTAATCTTTAACACTCTACACATTAACTAATCGACAACTATCAAACACGCCTTGGGTGAGATCTCCTTCCTTTGGAAGGTTGAATATGTCAACATACTAAAGTACTACAAACCTTTGTTGGGCACCTTATGTGAACCCTAGGTTTATAAAAGAGCCAAGATATGCTAAATATCATGTTCCTATTCTTTTCGTATCACCTCAATAGCATCCTTCATGTAATATCCCAATTTTGACTCCTAGAATGTATTGGATCAGATTATGTATAGATTGTAGTTGTGTGGTTATAATGGTGGAAGTCCAACTGTGTGAGATTAAATAAATGACCCATTTATAAAAGTTGTAAACATGTTAGTATGGATTCCTAGTGTGGAGCTTAAGGGCAAGGGCTGACTAATGAATTGCTAAGCAAGTAGATGATGTAAATATACTTATTTAGACAGTGTGGTAGGCTTTCCACAATGAACTCGACCTATGTAAATATTAATGTTGGGATATAATATAAATAATCCAAGATGGCTATGGAGAGCATGAGAGGGGCTATGATTCCACAAAAGGGGAAGAAGAAATGGGGCCTATGGAAAAGTGAATCCTCTAATGCCAAATGTGATCCTATGAAATCATCTATTTTCACCATGTGCCTCAAATGAAGCCATCTATGTCTATTGACTTATAAAAACAATCATTAAAGGCATGTAAGAGGTTGGTGGGGAAGTCTTCTCATGTAGTTATTGAAGCATGCAATAAGTACAATCATTATGGGGAGGTGTAAGAGTACTTCAATCCTCATGTCAGAAGTAATGAGCCATAATTCCCTCAACTCTTTCATGGGCATTCATTCATTCTATCATTCTCACATTCATGAGGTAGACTTATCATGTTGACTCCACCTTTGCCAACAATCAACAAATCTAAATTTAACCAAATCAAAACCGTGAAGAGGAAATTATAGACCTTGGATGAGAGAGAGGTGGCCTATAGGAGAGCATAGAGGTTGGACTAGTTAGAAATCCTTCACCTACTATGTATTTGTTGTTCATTGGAGGCTTGAGAGCCAAGTATTATTATTGCAAGCTAATCCCAAAAAGCATTTAGTGGATTAGACTCTTCCTACCTACACTAAAGAGCATTAAAATTGTAGAATATTCTTGAGGGACTATTGAACAGAGAAAGGGAAGATCCTCCTTGTGTTTTATAGGGTAGTGTAAGAGAGTATCATGGTTGTTTAAAGATTAGATGAGATGCATGAAGTGCTTTGTAATGAGAAAATTGACCAAGTGTGAGAGAAAATAGTTGGATTGAGTGAGTTAGAGGCATGTTTAGAGGTCAAAGGAGATGCATAGAGTGCTCTATAATGAGAAATTGGCTAAGTATGAGAGAAAATGGTTTGGGTTGAGGTTAGCTTTCCTTATGTGTTTATGGTGAAACCACAATCTATGAGATCATATGCCACAAAGATTATATGTGCACTACTTTTGGATAAATACTTATGGTTGTAATCATTGTTCTATCTTTAGATACAACTTAGATTTAATGGTGAATAGTGATGATAATAATGCTATCTTTGGTCTTTATTCAGTGTATGAGTATCCTTTAACCTATGAATACTTGTGTCAGGGTGAAATGATCTTCTTAGAAAGATTATTGTCCTATTTTGATTGCATGTTTGTGCAAATCATTTTGTAAATGTTACAATAATAATAATAATAATAATAATAATAATATATTTTTAAGGTCACCGCCAAGCCAGACACTAAATTCGTCCAATGATTTGACTGGTAAATTCTACGGAGGTATACATACCCTACCCCCTGTGGATTTGGACTTGTGACCTGTTAGAAGGAAACTTATATTCTTAACCATTATATATGAAATTTTTTTCTATAATTACTAGTGAATAATCTCAAAAAAATAAATAAACATTTCGACAATATTGAATTTAGTTTGAGAACTGTCTCCACATCTTTGGGGACTGTATTTTTGCTATATCTGTGTGGCATAAATGTTGTTCATTGAAAAATATCAAACTTTTAAATTGGGATGGTGATTTAAATTCAAAATTAAAATG
>JZKD02S0192730.1:187871-200392 GCA_000966675.3 Picea glauca | reverse complement strand
AGATATTTATTAATTTTTTAGTTAAAATGTATGGATTATTAGTGAAAATGTTTTATCAGTAATTAATATTAAGTTTAATCACTTTGGAACTGCCACTTTTATATCCATAACAAACTCAACCTTTGATTGCAATCTGACTCCTTACCTCAAGTGATATGTGTGGCGTTGCATGTAGACATGTGGCACTCTGTGTGCAAAGGTCTGCCCTGACCATGGACATCTGTGGAACGTCTCTAGGTTGTTGCATCCGTTGAAATAATTGCAAAAGATATGAAGGTTCAAACCCACAATTTAAAAGGTTACTGAATCTAAAGAAGAAGCTCAAGCTAAGGAAGCTACCCTACAATTTCACCCCAAGAAGAGCATTTGATCAATACACTTACAACCCATTCTCCCTAATACAACTCAACTCTCCTCTGTTCTTTTATTTAATTTATTTTATTTCCTGTCCTGAGCTTCCTAGGGTTAACTAAAATAAAGTGATCTTGCAAAGAGAGAATTGCCAATTAGTCATGCCCACCACTTAATTTTGGCTCCCAATTTAGCACACCAACAATTGTATGGACCAAGGTTGATCGGTACTCTAATAGTCAGGTCCAAGCTTATGATGGTAGAAATGATTGTGTAAATTTGAAATATGAAGAAGTAAATTTGTGAAGGAAGAACATCAGTTACCGGTGGACTTAGATTGTAGGAGCGCAGGTCCCAGGATGGTCATGAATGGGATCAGACAATGAAGTTGAGGGGCTTTAAGTTTCAGCCATGAGTACAGAGACGTCGTTGAGATGAAATCTATCAAGGAGATTGTAACACCCTTATTTCCCCAAGTCTATAAATATAAGCATTATTATGACAAAACTGTAGACATATATATTATGTGATCAAGGAAAAACGATGGACCTTGATTTATTTTTTATGTATTGTATATATTTGATTTTAATATAACAGAGAAATGTTGAGCTACTGTTGAAGGGATGGCCCTCACAAGTTACGATGTCGTGAGAAGAATGGTGCAAGATGTGGGAAATTATTGATTGATATGACTCTGCCACGCATTTCCCTATCTAATTAAAAAAGTGTAGACATGAATTGTCCTCGGCCCTGAAAACTGATTATCAGTGAAGTTGGTAGTTGGAATAGTCCCCTGGGAAAGTTAAGGAAGGATGGGAAAGGTACCATCAAGGAACTTCTGGCATGACCCACACAATCCTGGGGTGGATAAGACAGGAAAAAGGAGGGTGCAGGGACAGGCATGAGAGAACACACGGGGTGGGGATAGACAGAGAGAGGTTGGAGACAAACAGATGAGATTTTTGGCAGAAAACTTCTTGGAAGATCTTGCAGAAAATTCCTCTTGTGGCATCGTACCTTGGCTCGGGGTTGGCTAGTTGTAGCAGAGCATAGCTCAACCTTGCCTATGGTTGGGTGGAGAACGGTTCACCCTACAGTAGTGGCCAACATATCTCAAAATTTTTAGATAAGTGCCTTGTATTGATTTTGTGTATTAACTAGAGCGCATGAATGGATTTGATGAATATGTATAATGAATTTGAAGTCTAACTACATATTTCTGGAGATGTCATGTATGTGCGTAGAATGAATATATATCAGTATGCATTGTTTCTTAGCTATAGATAGTATCTATATTTGTAGAAATAACTGCAAACATGAATTTATAAGATGTTTCTATGAATGGTAACGTGGGAGGGAGTATGCATGACTATATATATATGGGTATAAGTGTATGCCCATGTGCGGTGTGGTATCGAAATTTTGGCAGGGCATGAATATCTTTGGAGTGTGACGGAACTGAGGGACCCTATGTGAGGAAATGAAATGCCTTCGAACCTTGGCGAAGAACTCTCGGAAACCCAAAAAACCCTATAGGAGAACACGAGAAAAATCCTCGTGAAAATGGCTAAGTCCAGACTCATACTGTTAAGCCAATGGAGGAGCCTTAATTCGGCCATAGATTTGGCATAGTGATTAAATATGGGCCCTTTATCGAGACAAAGTCAAGATGAGATCTCAACCATTGATCTGGTGGCGCGAAGAGATCCTATGGAAACACTCCCACCCTCGCTCGATGACCTAAGGAGATTAAAGGAATTGACACTTCATTTTTTCCACAAATTGAGACGTTTGTTGAAGTCGGTTGGGGAGTTGAAACAGTTGAGGACCCTGATGATACATAATGCAGAAATAAAGTATTTTCCAGTAGGTGTCACGGAGTTGAACAAACTAGAAATTTTGAGTGTAAGATATTGTCTGCTAATTGAAATGTCATTCCACACTGCATTAGCAGATCTGAGAGAGCGCAGAGTGTTGGATTCTTCTCTTGGCAATTGCATATGCATGCTTCAACTCAAATACTTCGACCTGCATGGGATGGGGATTAAAGAATTATCATTTCCTCCGGGTTTTTGCCTCAATCTTCAATGCCTTAACATCGACTTTTGTCATGAACTGTTGGAGGTTGGAGCATTGACAACAACATTAGTATCTGTGCACTTGCAAGAATGTTACTCACTGGAGTAAATAAGAGGGCTTTCTGGTCTTGCAAGACTTCAACTACTGGACATCAATGAGTGTAATGAAATAGAAGAGTTTCTTGGTGTTGAGATGTTGACAGGAAGAAGATGATATTGAAGATCACCATCTTACTCATTTACAGGAAGAAGATGATATTGAAGATCAATAAGATGATTCGACAGATTATACAGAGTCGAAATATCATGGAGGGTCGACAGATGAAGAAGACGAAGAAGATCATGATCCAGGCATAGGAGACAATATTGCACTTCTTGATGATGATGTCGATGAAAATATGCTCGAAAATGACATTGATGACGATGATGATATCATCAATCCTTTCAACATTGTTTCATAACCGGATGATGATACAGATGTCGAGTTCGATGAAGAAAATCAAGATACAGAATAAGGATGATTACACAGATGTTGAGGTTGGATTAGGTACGTGACTATATAATATTTTAATTTGTATGAATTAATCTCTTAAAATAATTTACTTATAATTCCATGGGTTAATTACATGTTTTTAAGTTTTATGCGAAGTTTTTATATCCTATGTTACATGTTGTTTAATTATTATTTGAAACATAAAAATAGTTGCCAATATACTAAAGTACGTGGTAGATTAAAAATATCATTTAGAAACACATAATTTCATGTACCTTCATTAATTTTTGTTTTTGTAGTTTTTATGCATGAATCTTAATAGGATGTTGCTTTCGATTATTTTCTATTTTATAGATTGGGTTTTGGGGATCAATTAAGAGTGATGTGAGGGGGAGGGGAGGGGCCATATGAGCTTCCACCTTCACATGGCTAGCCTTGTTCAGTAGAGAATAAATTATTCTTGAAACCAAGAGAAGCTCTTTCATTTTTATACCATCATGATCGTAAAAGATTTCATCAATATTGTTGTCACAGTCTTGCATGCATCAACGAAGTTTTGATGAACGTGTTTTCTATTTCTATAGAATTTTTTTTGAAACCCTAATTTTCTTTCAACGTACACAATTTGGTTGACGCAAGTTTTAAGTTTGCATCAGTCTTTCTTCATTTTTCTTTCAGGTTCTACATGGATATAATATTTTCATGCCTTAACTATATGGGAGGGTTTCTTGACTCAAATTTGACTAACAAACCCACTTTCTTCCATCATCAATTCATCATGTAAACCATAAACCCTAATTTTCTTTCAAAGTACACATTTTGGTTGACGCAAGTTTTAAGTTTTCGTCCGTCTTTCTTCATTTTTCTTCCAGGATCTACATTAATGTATATACAATGTATCTGTGTCATAGTTGTGGTGAAAAATCCCTCTTTTTCGTTGATTGTTTAATCAACACGATAAAAATACTAAAGGCCGGCAACAGTGACATGTGAATGGGGCCAACATTGAAATTTTTTCAAACTGTATCTGTATGCAGTGAAATTTGACATGGATAGACTATTCGCAGGCCTTAATGATATGGGAGGGTTTCTAGACTCAAATTTCACTCACACACACTCTTTCTTCCATCATCATATCATCATGTATAGCTAATTCGTCACAAGAATATTGTGTCTAATTTGAATGGTGTTACATGGTTTGCAAGGAGTGTAGGGCTTATATTATGGTGCAATTCATCGCAAGAATATTGTGTCTAAAAAGTTCATCGATATAAGTATAGATAATTCGTCGCAAGAATATTGTGTTTAATTTGAATGGTGTTACATGGTTTGCAAGGAGTGTAGGGCTTATATTATGGTGCAATGTAGTGTAGTCTATAGGAACAATCTCTATGCCAAACCTAAAAATGGATAGTACCACATCTTGTTCATAAGACAAATATTCTTTGTATGTTTCCTTTGTGGTGGCTCAAGCCCTCAGTGCACATGATGCCTGACAATGAAATGTAACAATTTGACTATTGAATGATAGTGTTATGTCACCCATGGTTAAGGAAAGAACTTAAGGTTCTTAGGTCCTATTTGAATCCTCTTAGAATTGAGATTCATTACATAGTCCTTGAAAAAAGACAAAAGACTTATGTAGCGGATATTAATTTGGTCTTTGTGTGGGACATTTTATGCCATTAGTATGTTTTGTACAAAAATAATGGATCTTGGGGACTACACCATGGTCAAGGAACGAGTAACAAGGAACAAGGAACAAGGAACGAGGAACACAAAACAAGGAACAAGGAACAAGGAACAAGGAACAAGGAACAAGGAACAAAAATTATACCAGGACTAGACACCAACAACAGTGACCTCATGTGAATGGGGCCAACGTTGAAAGTTTTTCAAACTGTATCTGTATGCAATGAAATTTGACATGGATAGACTATTCGCATGCCTTAACGATATGGGAGGGTTTTTGGACTCAATTTTCAGTCACACATACACTTTCTTCCATCATCATATCATCATGTAAACCATAAACCCTATTTTTCATATGTTCTAGTAGATATGTTAATGATTCGAAATTTCATATTTGTATTTGACTTAAGGTCCATCTAGCTTGCAAAGTATCAAATTTTAATTACAAGTTGATAAACCAAATATGAAATGAATCCAAGCATCATTTGATATCATCGCAAGAGAGATGAATGTAAATAATCTTGCGACGAATTTGCTATAATATCGACGAAAAAAGTTTGTCGATATAAGTATAGCTAATTCATCACAAGAATATTGTGTCTAATTTGAATGGTGTCACATGGTTTGCAAGGAGTGTAGGTATTATATTATGGTGCAATGTAGTGTAGTCTTTTCTTTGGTCGAAAGTTGGAAACATGGTATGATCAATTGTTTCAACCTCATTTATGACATAAAAAATCTCAATCAATAGTTGATAATATTCTCGATCGAGAGTTTAAATATTTTCAACCAAGAATCTAGGGGGAGAATCATAACCCTCGACCAAAAATCTAGGGGGAGAATCATAACTCTTTGTTGAGACATTTTAAAATGTTTTGACCAAGAATTTTAACTCTTATCCAAAAGATTATTTAACTTTCAATCAAGATATTTCAATGGCTATTTTCTTGATTGAAACAATAAATATCACATTTCTTCACAAGCTTCTTTCCAAAAAGTTTTACTTGTCTTCACATTTTCACCCACTAGTACTTCCCTTGGATGAAGTTGTCCACTTGTACCAATCCCACGTCTTCATTGCCCTATCATTATGTTGTTGAAGTTCTATCTCTATATTTCCATCACCTATGATTACGTTGTCAAAATGAGGATGGAAGGAAACCTAAAATGTTGTTAGATAAAAAGAACCTAAAGTCAAGTAGTAGCCCAAGGAGAGGATTCAAGGGAACCTATAGTTAAGTTGTCAAAATGATGATGGAAGGAATCCTAAAAATGTTGTTAGATTAAAGAACCTAAAGCGAAGTAGGAGCCCAAAGAGAGTACTCAAGTTCATCTTTAGCACACTCGAGGTGATATGATCACATGCCTTTGCAATACTTCTCTTGACTATGTTAATATATAGACCACAAAAATGTTCCTATTATATTGTTAAAAATATTTTATGATTTAGGGAAAACACCTAGCTCGTGAAGACGCAGACAAGTCTAGGGTTAGCTTCTCACGCGCTCATGCCAGGCCAGGATAGAGGGGAGCCGCCGCCCCCTCCCTCCCTGACTTCTTCCTTCTGCAAGCTTGTTGCGGCATGCAGCAAGAAACTTCCTCCGACGGAACCCCCGAGCTTTGTGAAAAAAATGGACGCAGTACCTGAGATCGCTCTTCCCCTGGACTAGCCTATGAAAGTCACCTTGTCTCTTGTAGATCGCGGCCTCGTTGGACAGTTCACGGGCCTATGGCCCTCTGCCCGTACAACAGACAACTGGATTCAACGGAATTGGAGGCCCCTCATAACAAATAGCGTAACTTGCTACACAGTTGGGAGGGGTTTCTTCATTTTTGAATTTATCTCCCAGGAGGATAGAGATCTAATCTTCAGGAACAGGCCGTATTTCATGGGCACACAAGGTCTTTACCTGAATCGATGGACCCCTAGCTTTGATCCAGCCTCGGAAGTTTCAAAATATGTCCCAGTCTAGGTAAGACTCCCAAACCTTCCAATCCACTGCTGGAACACTTCATCGCTCCAAGCTATCAGTAATGGCTTGGGACACTACATAGACAAAGCAGATCCAAAAGACCAGTACTCTTGCACACGGATCTGTGTGGAGGTGGATCTGGAGGTAGGCCTCCTAGAAGCGGTGAAACTAACGGTAGGTGATTGGCAGCATTTCCAGAAGCTCGACTACGAGCAACTCCCGTTCAAATGTAGAGGGTGCCACGAATATGGGCACTTCAAGCGGAACTGCCCAAAAAATCCAAGCACAGAGAAAGAAGGGGACGAAGGGTGGAAACAGGCTAGGAAGGGGAAGTCGAAGTCAAGGGGATTAAGAGGTGACAATCCGCCCCCAACAAATGAAAATATCCCAGGAGGCAAAGAAGCAGCCAATAGCTTCAGTTCCCTGGATCAGGAACCTAGCGGAGAGCCAAAAATCCCGACTCAGGAAGTCCAAGGAGAACCTGAAGGAGGCACCAAATCCCCTGGGAACAAGGAAACACTAGAGCTAATGGAGGATGAGAGGCCAAATAAATCCCCCCCAAGGACCGGAGCGACCCAAGGCGAAGATGAAGAGGAAATCTCTTTCGGCAACGAATTGGAAGGCGCAAGTGAAACCTGGGCCTCTCCAAAGAAACCAGGTCAAGGCCGGAAACCCAAGAAGGTCGAAAGAGACCAAGAAACCTATAAGGATGTCCTAAAAGGAGCCCAACCAACTATCAAGCAACTGATCAGTGAAAGGAAAACAAGGAAGCTCTCCAAGGCCTCCCAAGGAGGCCATTCCTCCCCCCCCCCAAGGTAATCAATGAAGCTCACCTCCTGGAACTGTAGGGGCCTCGGTAGCAAGAGGAAAGAAGAAGCTCTCAAAGATATTATTAAAACCTCGGCAACGGACATCCTACTCCTTCAAGAGACCAAGATGAGTCAACAAGATTCTCTTAAAACTTCAAGAAACGCATGGAAAAACAGCCATGGAATCGCTGAAAATGCCAGGGGCGCGTCAGGTGGCCTCTGCACACTCTGGAACACCACCAAAATAGAACTGCTCAGCTCATACACTCGAATGCACTAGATTCACACTCTTCTCCTCCATAAAGACTCCGGTGTCCAGGTAAATCTCATTAACATTTATGTACCACAGCTCTTAGAAGAAAAAAGGATCTGTTGGGAAACTCTCCAAGACTTTCGATAGAAAAACGAGCTAGATAATCTCATCTTAGGGGGTGACTTAAATGTAACCCTAAGCCAAGAGGAAAAGAGAGGCGACACTATAGTCAGAGACCCTGCCAGAGAATGGGTGGAGGATATTATTACAGCCTGGGAGCTAATAGATATAAAGCCGATCAAGGGGCATTATACATGGTCTAATAGGAGATTAGGCCCGGGGCATATAGCTACTAGATTGGACAGATTCCTTGTCAAAAGCTCTTACCTAACCCTGGGGTTTAATGCGGTAGCAGAAATTCTCCCTCATAGCGTATCGGATAACAAGCCTATCCGGTTAGAATTTAAATTAGAGCAAGGGCAGGGACCCATCCCTTTCAGGTTCAAACCGTCCTGGATCGAAGACCAGGACTTTCTTAAAATAGTGACCAGCACGTGGACAGGTAAAGTCATTGGATCTGCCTCCTATGTTTGGGAAGAGAAGCTACATAGGCTAAAAGTCACCCTAAAAGCCTGGGCAAGAAGCCGCCCTAACCCAACCTCCTCACATATAGAGGCCCAAAAACTCCTTGAGCTACATCAGCTAGAACTGGAATGCAAGGAAATCAGCCAAGAGGACGTACAACAAGAAACCCTTTTGCAAAGCAATTGGTTTAGGGCATGCAGAGAGGAAGAGAGCTACTAGAGGCAGAAATCACGAAGCCTCTGGCTGAAGGAATGAGATAAAAATACAAGTTATTTCCACAAGCAAGAAGAGGCTAGGAAACACTACAAAGCAGTCACAGAAATCCAAGTTCAAGACACTTTAATCACAGATCTAGAAGGTGTCAAGCAAGCAGCTTTCGAAGCTTTTTCAACCCTCTACATAGAACCACAAAGAAAAGACAGGGGCCCCCAAAGGTAACCCCTCTCCATCATCCCAGCGCTCATAAATGAGGAAACCAGCCACAATATATTAAAGGAAGTCACACAGCAAGAAGTAAAAGAGGCCTTGGATCAGATGCACCTGGACAAAGCCCTTGGACTGGATGGGTTTACTGCAAGATTTTTTCAACATTGTTGGGCAATAATCAAGACTGACCTCACCAAAATGATAAGAAGATCGCAATCAAAAAGAAAACTAGGAGGGAGCACAAATTTGGCCTTCCTGGCCCTCATCCCAAAGGAGAAGGGAGCTTCCAACTTCAATCGATTCAGGTTGATTTCTGTCTGTAACACTAGCTATAAAATCCTCACTAAGATTATAGCAAACAGATTGAAAACTATCCTCCCCCATATCATCCCAGAAAACCAGGGAGGCTTCATCAAAGGCAGACACATTACGGACAACATCCTCCTGGTCCAAGAGGCTCTTCACTCAAGCATTCAATGAAAAGACAAAGGTATGATCATTAAGCTAGACCTTGCCAATGCTTTTGATAGAGTCAACCATAGTTTTCTTTTTGAAGTTATGAAGAAATTTGGATTTGACCAAGCTTTTGTCAACTGGATCAAAGCCTGCATAGGCTCACCTTGGATAGCTCCTTTGGTAAATGGAAGAGTAACCAAATTTTTTCAAGCCTCACATGGGCTGAGGCAAGGGTGCCCCCTCTCACCCCTCCTCTACACAATTCAAGCCTCTGTTCTAAGCTATCAGTTGAGGAATTCCCAAGCACAAGGTGCCCTGCAGGGTCTAAGAATAGCTTTGGGGGTTGAAGACATAAACCATGCTCAATTCGCGGATGACACCCTACTTTTGGGAGGAGCAAGCACAATCATAGAAAAACAGTTTAAGGAAGAACTGGCGGCTTACACTTCTATCTCAGGAAGTGAAATAAGCAAAGCAAAGTGCAAAATATATGGCTGGAATATCACGCCCAAAGAAATGCTCGAGATTGCAAGAATATTAGAGATGGAAGGCCACGCCAATTGGGACTCGTTCACTTACCTGGGAATCCCAATTTTTAAGGCCTCCCCAAGGGCCACCCAATGGACCCACCTAATTGACAAACTCAAAAAGAAAATCTGCAATTGGGGGGCAAATTGGCTCAATTTAGTAGGGAAAGTCGTGTTGATCAAATCAGCGCTGGCCAGCATACCAATTTACCAGAGTTCAATGCTCCTAGCCCCTTGCTCCACAATACAAAAAATTGAAGCTCTGCAAAGACGATTTCTCTGGGAAGGAGGGAAACAAAATGGAAGGAAACTGCACCTGATCAGTTGGGAAAAGTCCTCTAAACCTCTACTAGAAGGCGGCCTCAATTTTAAAAATTCGCGCATACAGAATCTTGCGCTGGGGGCAAAGTTGTTGTGGAACATAGTCTCAAGAGCACCAACTTGGTGCAAATCGTCTCTCTGGAAAAAATACTTTTGGGGGCTGAGAGAACACTGCCTAGAAACCTCTCTCAATCTCTCTAAAGGTTCCCCCTTTTTAATCCTCTATAAGAAGGTCTTACCCCTCTTCATTCCTCACCTCACTTGGGTGCCACGAAATGGGAGGAAGATGAAAATCTGAAAAGACTCAATTCTAGGAGACCCCCCCCTTGACTCGAGGCAGGATATGATTTTCCTCGAGAACTGGATGGGGATCCAAAACTTAAAGACACTTGCGGACATCTCAGTTTGGGGTGAGGACAGGCATTAGTCGTGGCAAGGGTGGGAAGTGAGCAATCTACCGTCGGAGCTAGAAGGGGAATGGAGGATTCTCAAACAATGCCTCCAGGGGAAAGCCCCATTGAAAAAGAAGGGGAAAGATAATAGAGGCTGGGGGGTAGATGCCAAATACTACTCCACAGCCAATGGCTACAAACTCTTGTGCAAGGTCCCCACCATTCCAGAAAACCCGCTCATCTGGAAAGCGGTTTGGCGCTCTAAGTCAATCCCCAAAATATATTTGTTTATCTGGATACTTGCCCATAAAAGCATTCTTATAGGGGAAGTTCTCCAAAGGAAAGGGTGGGCTGGCCCCCACTGGTGCCCCTTTTGCCACCAAACCGAAGAAACCACCAACCACCTCCTCCTCAGTTGTGACTTCTCCAAAGAAGTTTGGAAGCTGACATTGGGGTCAGGGGCTGAGGTCAACTTGCCAGAAGAAATCAAAAGCCTCCTTCAACACTGGGATAATCTATACCTATTCCAAAATCAAGTCCAAAGTCAAGCTGTTGTCCTATGGAGAATCCTTCCAAAATTTATTCTTTGGAATCTGTGGCTGGAAAGAAATAGCAGGATCTTCAGAGACAAAGCAAGGAGCACACCCTTAGTGGCAGCCAGTATCCAGGCCCTGTTTGGAGAGAGCGTCCCTTACATATGTCAGATCAATCATAAAGGGAATCTAGATGAGGAGGAGGTCACTTGGCTGGAGCAGTTCAAAATTCAAAGAGCAACAACAATCCCATCCGTCACTCCAAGAGCTGAGGACTAGGAAATAAGAAAAGAGAAACAGGAGTTTGACAATTGGAAACAAGAAAGGAAGACTCACTTCCTTTCTTTTGACGGGGCCTCTAAAGGAAACCAAGGGCTTGCAGGTGGAGAGGGGGTAATTGAAAGCCCCAATGAAGACATTATCACAAGGTATGCCCTGGGTCTAGGTACTGATACCAACAACATTGCCGAAGCCATGGAATTATGGCAAGGACTTCAGCAAGCCAAAGAGCAGGGGATCCAATAACTGATCATCATCGGAGACTCCAGACTGATAATCAAGGCCATTAATTTCCAGACACAAACGCAAAGTGCCAAACTCAACAATATCCTGAGCAAAATCCGTCTTCTACTCACCAACTTCAATTCTTATGAGGTTTTTCACGTTCTAAGGAAGCTAAATGCTAAGGCTGATGAAGAAGCAAATAAAGGAGTTCTGCTTGAGCCAGGAACCTTAATCCTTAATGGAACGATGTCCAATGTGGAGATTCCATAAACCAAAGCGTCCCACGCGCTTTCCCAGCAAGTGGAAGGTTGAGTACAAGTTCAACAGGGGAATCAACCAAGATCTTCCAGGCTTTGTCGTTCCATTAGAGGATAGAGACAGGGGGAGGTACAACGCTCAAGTGGACAAAATATAGGGAGGGGACAGGCACACCCACTGCCCATACCTCTCTGCCTCTGCAGTCCAGGACACACTCATTCGGGCCATGAGAAGCAAGCTTAAAATAGGATGCAGAACCAAGCCCGACTCATCTCTATGCAGCGATCCATCCGTGCGATTTGAAGGAGCTAGGAGCGCGATTCAAGGGAAAGCCAAATCAATGGCAGCTAGCACAAGTAAGAAGCCGAGCTTGGAGGAACGCCTGAAGACCATGGATGCAACTTTAGAAAATCTGAAGCAGATGCTACAACACCAATTAGATTTCCTAGAAAACCTGGATGTGGAGGCCGGCAGAAGGTTGGACCAACTGGAACAAGACATATCCCTCACCAAAGTGGGTTTCTCTGAAGAGCTTAGCAAGCTCCACTAGGAGCTTAAGAATTTACAGGACGAGTTCGAGCTAAGAGTCGAGCAGTTAGAGGAGAAAATGGCTCAGCTCAACCGAGAGTGGAGGAACGATCCAGAGAGCTAGTCTGGCTTCTACCTCTGCAGTAATTCCTATCCCGAAGCATCTTGGCGTTTTGTATAGAGTCAAGGCTTTAAATAATCCAGTTTTAAGATGGATAGTGTTAGCATCTTCGGACTCTGGTAATTATATGTATCCAAGAGCAATACTAAGCTCCTTTCAGGCAGAGGCTCAGTGAAGCCCTGCCATTTTGTAAACGAATTCGTGGCTCGCCCACACTTAAT
>JZKD02S0192730.1:162758-187837 GCA_000966675.3 Picea glauca | reverse complement strand
ATATATATATATATATATATATATATATATATATATATATAGACCACAGTTCCGTCCCAAAAAACATTTTCTTTCCTAGTTCATGCCATTTGAAGAAGTAGAATGATTTTGGCAAACCAACCAATAGGATTTGTCATTAGTAAGAAATAATGGAATTTTAGTTGATTGGTTATTTTACTCGTTATTATAAGAGTGTTTGGTCACTTTGCACACAAACCTATTACTAATAAGTGGTAACAACAGAAATTTGGGTGTTAATTGGGTTTAGTTTGTGATTGTTATCCTCTACACCAAGATTAATGAAAGGCAAAGATATTTAAAAAATGAGATGAAATTTGGTGAATAAAAATATTTATAAAAAAGTTTTTGCAAATACATAAATTCATTCTTTTGGTAAATCAACTAAATTTTTATTGATATGCAACTTATATGACAATACATTGATCAAATTTGTTTAACCCATAATGTTTTCAATTTGCCTTCTAGGTCGCACTAACCATTGTCATTGACCATCTCATACAAAAGGACGTCAATATCAACAAGATAAACGAAATCCTTGTTCAATTTTAGCTATAATAACAAGATAAACACCAAATTGTTGTATGAGACACCCTTGTTTCTGGGACAAGGGATCCCCTCCGCCCAATGATTTGACTTGTAAAGTCTATGGAGGTATACAGACCCTACCCCCCTCTAGATTTGAACTTGTGACCTCTTAGGAGAAAACACATGTTCTTAACCATTAGGCCCACTATTATATAATTTATATATTATAAATATATAAATAAAAAAATAAATATAAAGCATTATAACAAAACCCACACCCATATGTTAATAATATATTTATAATATATATATATATATATATATATATATATATATATATATATATATATATATATATATATATATATATATATATATATATATATTAATAAGGCCTTTCAATAAAATAGAATAAGGCAGATGTAAGAAGACCTAATAGAAGCTTTCGCTTCTAGAAGGATCTTCCTCTAGATGCTTCTTTTTAGTATAAATAAGAGTCGAGGGTATGAGAACCCTAGCTTGGATATTATTGTAATAGAGCTCTGCTTAACTATAGGTTGCCCCCTCGAAGAGGCCCGTGAACATTGCTTTCAGATTCAAAGTGCTATTTATGTTGTCATTCTTATATAATTTCAGTGTTATTGTGGTGAATATTAAGGTTATATTGTTGTTATTCTGCCATTACTAGCATTTTATTTCTGTTCTGCATACATTTTATATCTGGTATATTACAAGTGGTATCAGAGCACTTTCCTCAGTAGAAAGTGTGGGTTAAATTTATTTTTTTCAAGGTAGAGACGTATTCTAGCATCTTTAAGCCACAAAGATCTGTTGCTACACGCATAAACCAGCGGTTGAGGGATTCATACACACAGGAAATACAAGTGGTACTTAAACGCACATATGTTGGCCACCCTTGTAACCCCTGTTGGTACCCCTTCGAGTGGTAGTGCATCAGACAATACCTATGTATGGATCAACCTAGATTACCTAAAGCCCTCTTTAGATAAACCGATTGGCTGCCAGACTGCTATAGTGTCACTGAGAACAACACTCAGGAATATACTCTCTACTACCTGGGTAGTCGGGTAGTACGGCTAAGGGTACGATCTATCCTCCTTAGTTAGTGCCCTAAGATATTGGGCCAAGAACCACTGTTGGACCTTGCACCTATATCAGAGAGCTATAGCACAGGGAAAACCCTTGTCTGTAGAACCCTTGAATACCTAACCCTTGGGGACAGAAACATAAACAAATTAAAACAGACAAGATCTGTTGTCGCGCAACTGTGTTCGGGTCACCAAGTAAATACACATTTCTTTCTGGTTAAGCATTTGGGAATTTCCTCTCTGCAGTATTCTTCAGACTGGAGTATAACTCCATAAAAAAATAAAAATGAGTCTGGAATTTTTTTCACCATTATTTCAGACCTATTCCATTGAATTCATCTCTTCGCCCTTATCACATTCATCCATATCATTTTTTTGGCAAATTTTTTTTTTACCCCGCCCACTCCTTTTTAGTTCCCCCATCCTCATGGCCCATACTCATAGCCAAGACTTGGAAGCTTGCTTCAACACCTTGCAATCTGGTCTCATTGAGACCCAACAAGAAGTGAAACAACTCAAAGCCAATGTTGCTGCCATCAATACAATCATGCAGTCCTCAATGGACGAAATCAAACAAGACCTCACCACCCATATTGAATCAGTCTTTTTGGCACTCTGTACCAAACTGCATATCCCTACAGATAACCCTTCCTCTTCCTCACCCCCACATACTAAAGGTGACCATTCCTCTCAATCCCATACTTTTTAGAACCATCACTTTCAATGTGACCTACGCCTTCCATGGGTGGATGTGACCAAATTTGATGGCTCAGACCCCACTGGTTGGGTAACCCAAATGGAACATTACTTCGCTTTATACAACATTATAGATGACTTGGCCAAACTCCGGTATGGTGTTCTCCATCTAGATCAAGAATGTTGGCAATGGTGAAAAAATTCTCGTCAAGGGTATATTGCTTGGACACAATTTGTGGCAGATCTTTATGAACGCATTGACACTGACACCAACCATTTGGTCCATTTGACAAAGATGAAACAATTAGGAACAATGGAAGACTTTACAGCTACCTTTGAGTGCTTGGATTTTAGAACAGAGGGCATGTCTGATGCCTTTTTCCAAGAGTGTTTTATCAGCGGCCTCAAGGATCAAATTTGGGCCCATGTCCTCATGGCTCGGCTTGAGAGTTGGGTGGAGGCTACCAAAAGAGATAAAGAAGCACACCAGGTTGTATCTTCTCAAAACCAAAAACCCTCATTCATCCCTTTGCTCCACTAAAGATCCAAAAATTGACCCGGGCTGAAATGGATGAACGCCAACTCAAAGGCCTTTGTTATAACTGTGATGAAAAATATTTCCTGGGCCAAAAGTGTAAAGAACAAAAGATTTTTATGGCCATCTCCAAGGAGATTTCATAAGAAGATGAAGAAACTCCCTCTATGTCTGAATCCCCTGAATCCACTGACATAACCCCTCCTTCAGACCCTCCTGAAGTACAACCAGTCATTTCCCTCAATGCTCTCATTGGCTTCTCCGCTCCCCAAACCCTCAAGATAATCAGTTACATCAAGCATCGGAAGGTCATCATTCTAGTTGATAGTGGCAGCACCCATAATTTTATTCATCGCCACATTTCCCAAGAAACTCATAGCTACATCCTGTTTTTCATGTTTCATGCTTAAAGAAGGTGATTGGAGCTAAGTGCCAAATTCAAACCAACCTTCCCGAGTTAGCTGAAGAAGGATCCATTTGGCTACAACCAAAAGCAGTTTTGGACCAGCGTGAGCGTCGCCTACGTCAAAGAACCGTCAAGGAAGTGCTAGTCCAGTGGAAAGATACAACTCCAACAGACGCCACTTGGGAACCAGCTACCATTCTGCAACAATTTTCTCATCTCAAGCCTTGAGGACAAGGTTGTTTTTAAGGGGGCGGACATGTTAGGGTCCTAACCCACACATAGGTAGAACAATATATTCAGATGTAATAAAGGTCAACATTAATAAGGCCTTTCAATAAAATAGAATAAGGCAGATGTAATAAGACCTAATAGAAGCTTCTGCTTCTAGAAAGATCTTCCTCTAGATGCTTCTTTTTAGTATAAATAGGAGTCGAGGGTATGAGAACCCTAGCTTGGATATTATTGTAATAGAGCTATGCTCAACTAGAGGTTGCCCCCTCGAAGAGGCCCATGAACATTTCTTTCAGATTCAAAGTGCTATCTCTGTTGTCATTCTTATATCATTTCAGTGTTATTGTGGTGAATATTCTGGTTATATTGTTGTTATTCTGCCATTACTAGCATTTTATTTCTGTTCTGCATACATTTTATATCTAGTATATTACAGATAAGTAAACTCAAGATTCTAGGGACAATGAGGTTTCTATTGTTTCCTATTCAACCTAGTTCTATAACCATCTTAACCCACACTCGTAAGAATTTAGTTGTGCAAATAATGGTTTCCTCTAAATAAGATATCCCGCCAATCTACACTACAGGTGTGGGGAACAATGATCAAACCCTTGCAGCTGCATTCCAACAATCTTCAAACTCAACCAAAATAGTCATTGACCTTGAAGGAGGATTGAGTCACATAAGAACAGTGACTTTATCTAGACCTTTATCTAAGCACACTACCCTGTTTGGATATATGTTTTTCTGGGTACATTTCCCTATTAGCCATATGTTTCTATTGCACATAGCACCATTTGGTGTGACATATCTTTATGGAATATACATGAATAGTATATCTTTATCTTAGAGAATTTTCTGGTCATCTAAAATTCAAAAATGACAAAACAAAAGTGGCATGAGTCAAAATGGTATTACATTCAAAATTCAAAATTAAAATGTTCAAACATATACACACAAAAAATATTTATTGGTACTTTCTCATAATTTAGCAATCAATAGTGCCAATACTAGATAATAGACTCGTGTACTACTTTTCCATGATATAGATCAACATGGATCCTTGGTCAAGACACCTTCTTGGTAATCATTTCTCTCAAGTTGTGGCTCATGTGTTGGGTTTATCACTGGAAGAAACTCAACAATCTCATTAGTTCAATCATCTCATACACATGTATATAGGATTGTTTTTGAAGTGATCCATTTTTTTATGAATTTCATTCTACCCTACATTTTCTCGAGTAGCCAAATGAGTGCATTATGATTGTAGACCAAGATTTTTTCCTTCTTAGATCCTATAATTAATGTATCTTCAATAAAAGAATAAAATCATAAATGCCCCAATTCCTCTCATGGGACAAGGCACTACTTACTTGTAGAAATAACTATACATCAAATAATTATATCTCTAGGATATGCCCATTATGAAGTGATTACAAGTCTATTGGATCCTTTCCAAACCACCCACCACACAAAGCCTCCATGTTGTATAACACTCATCACCCACACACATTAAAAACAATGAAATCAAGTGCAAATAAAGGATACTTATAGGATGGTGCACCCACACCAAGAGTAAGAAGACCCCTACCCCTACCAATTCAAGCCACTCTTGTTGATCTCAAGGTAAACCTTAACACCATGATGATTGTGCTATTTGTAAGCACCAAGAGAGGTGACAAATATAGTCTCCTTGCCTTCCCTAGGTATTGGCACATGTAATAGGGGCAAATGATAACCCTCCCATACCTAAACTTGAAAAATTATATGGATTCTATGAATTATTGTGAATTTTTAAGATGATGCTTAATGTGATCCAACTAATGGAATTTACATTTGACATGAATCATTTTTATATTGTATTGGAATTGTGTACATGCCCCCGGATTGATACTTACATTGGGTCACTTGTACCTTACTTTAGACGATGTACCTGGCATGTATATGACTTGGATTGAGTCTTGTTCCTTTCGAGGATGTTGAGGAAGCCCCTTGTACACTTGATGGAGGTCATCCCACTTATATGAGGTCATTGGGATACTTTTGAGATCATTACACCCTTTGGGATACAAACTCAAAATCCTCTTCATCCTTTCAATCTAGGAATAGATTTATCCTTCTAGGTCCTTGGTATTTTTGTTGCTACACCCTTAACCTCCCAATATTTCCATCTTTTTCAATTCCAAATTTGAAAAATCCCTTTGCTCCAATAATGTTTTGAACTTCAAATCCCCTTCACTAATGACTAACCTACCTCTTTATTACCTCCTCCAATTGTTTGTTTCCTCCAGGGAATCTAAGAGAACTCACAAGAAATTGTTGTCAATATATTTACATCCATGGTTGTTAGTTTTCACTCAACCACATTGCAAAGGGTGTAGTTGTACTTCCTCCTAGTCACCAAGCTTATTGTTGCCCCACAGTAGTACTAATGTGAAGTGTGGAGGGCATGCCTCTTTGCTTTCAAACCCCATATTCTATACCTTTTCATCCACATTGGTATATAGCTCCACATCAACACTCCACTTCACTTTCCTTTGCACTTAACATAGCCCCTTACTTTTTATGTGATTTCTGCTACGCACATCAGCCTTCCCCGTATCCTTTACATCATGTCACCCTTTTTCCTTATCCTTTTTCTTGTAGATGCAAAGTGAAAAGTGAAAAGATATGAACTTCCCTTCACTACATTCTTAGCTCTGCATGCATAAAACTTTCTAAGGAAAAAAATAGGATTTTGGCCAAACTTGCAAAGGAGGTTTTGTTGAAGGCCTTAAACCCTATAAAACTGTAGCTTAGAGCACTAAAATTGAACATAAATAAATAAATAAATAAACCATTAAAGAGAGCCTTCTTTATTATTGGTCCATTTAGGATTGAACCACACATCCCCATTGGGAGTCTTTTGGTCTATAAGCTTCATCCCCTTCTAGTTCTTCCACCTCTTCAAGCAATGGAAGTTGGATGATGCATAATGTAGGAATGGATGGAGTTGCGTGAAAATGTGCGATGTATTTTGCGTTCACAACATATATTCACAACATGTGGGTTCATAATTAAAAACCCCCCTTTATGAATGAATTACATGATAAGTTCTTGGTCAACAAGGTGAAGCCCTCATGATACTTATGAGTATTCAAGATGTGTATGGTGGTCTCTATAATCATAAAAGTTTACTATCTTAGAAATGATGACATTTGATTTAATGTTGTATAGGTGTACTAAGTGAACTATGACATTTGCATGGTATTTTTAAAATTTGGGTCATTTTGCAGTATTGCACACATAGTAATCAATCAAGAAATTATTTATTTGCTTAAAACCTCCTTCTCCTTCCCATAGCTAGTTTTCATCGAAGTTGAATTTCTTGCATTTCATTTTCCTCTTGCATGGTTTAAAGATTCGAGTCAAAATGCCATCAGTTTGACGACCACTCCTTTGAGTAACAATAGCCTAAAATCAAGCGCTAATTAAAATTTATCTAGCAACTTTTCTAGGGATCTTCAAACCCATCTTAGCTTATGTGTAGAGCTTTGGAATAGGATTGTGAGAATAACTTTCCAAAGTTGCTAAACAAACACAAATCCTTGAGTTAGGGAGTGAAATCCATTTTCTATATCACTGACTTTGGGAAGCCCTTCTAACACAAGGGTCAATCACAAGGTCGCATTGGGGCCCTCAAAGTAATCAACCCTGCTTTTTTGGTCTTGGTGTCGACTGTCGACTATCCCCCCTCTGCTTTGGTATAGTAGGTGGTACCATAGAGGCCATAATCTTTTAGACTTCCTACACAAGGTGATAGCACATGGAAGGTGGTGTTGTACTTGGGATTGACATTGGCTAGACTCACTCGGACTCCTTGTAGGGTTTCCCACTACTCGGTGAGGTAACTTGCACCAGGGAGTTAGTTCGTTAAGAAAGCTATCAATGTACCTTTCCCACCCATCGAAACTCAACTCCTTCATGCATCGATTTTGCGATGTTGGATTCCATCACCATCGAACGCTTCTTTCTGAGAAGGTTTGTTTGCATGCTTGACTCCTAGATTAATTAGCGTGTGTTGTTTTTTCTCCTTAGTTGGCCTTAGGATTGAGTTTGTGTCTAATGGCATCAGTTTTGGGTTAATTCCTCATTTGATCAATACAAAATATGGATACAATTAAAATAAAAGGTAATAAAGAGGTAACAAATAGCTCATATCTAACATACGTCTTATAATTGTCCAACATTGTTCTTTACAGTTAGTGAAAAAAACACCAAATGGAATGGTTTACACAAGGTCAATGGAGAATGTTATTGGAAAATTTAAAATATTATCATAAACCCACATCACACATATTTTTACATGCACCATAGATTCACAATCTTTCACGAAGAGGTCCAAGAGAAATGCCTCCATGCAAAATTGTCCACATCAGATATGTCCACTACTTCTGAGGGATTGCAACCAGGAGGGAGGGGTGCTCTAACTGAAATCCTATCCCAGGAATCCATCGGAGTCGACGGTTCCTCAATCCGAGTCTCGGTTTTTGTTTTATGCCCAGTTGCAAGTCGCATCCCAAACCATTTTGGGGACTCTTGGCAATTCCTCCTCGGGGCATAAAATCCTAACGAAGCAACATTTTTGAGCTCCCTAAGATTTTGCATGCTTGTTTAGTCATGGACTAGGTGACCACATTGTCCATCCTCTCTCGAGGCATGGTTTCATAAATTGGACCCCTAAATCCAAATTTTGCATTGCTTTTTACTGAGCAAATCACTAGTTATCGAAATTGATGAAAAAAACAACTTCCGAGGGGTTGGAACCGGGAGTGAGGGGTGATCTAGCTAAAATCCTATGCCTAGAATCCAAAAGAGACGACAGTTCCTCAATCTGAGTCTCTGTTTTCATTTTATGCCCAGTTGCAAGTCGCATCCCAAACCATTTCGGGGACTCTTGGCTAATTCCTGCTCAGGGCATAAAAGACTAACAAAGCAACATTTTTGAGTTCCATGAGATACTACAAGCTTGTTTAGGCATGGAATAGGTGACCAAATTATTCATCCGCTCCTGAAGCATGGTTTCGTAAATTGGCCCCTTAATCCAAATGATGCATTGCTTCAAACTGAGAAAAACACTAGTTGTTGAAATCAATGAGTAAAGCAACTTCTGAGTAATGGCACCCGTGAGTGAGGGCTGATCTAGATGAAATCCTATCCCAGGAATCCATCGGAGTCAATGGTTCCTCAATCTGAGTCTCGATATTCTCTATATGCCCAGTTGCAAGTTGCATCCCAAACCATTTCGAGGACTCTTGGCCAATTTCTCCCGAGGGCATAAAAACCTAACGGAGCAACATTTTTGAGTTCCATGAGATGCAGCAAGATTATTTAGGCATGGAATAGGTGACTATATTTTCCATCCTCTCCCAAGGCATGGTTTCATAAATTGGACCCCTTAATCCAACTGTTGGTTTGCTTCAAACTGAGCAAAACACTAGTTCTTGAAATCAAGGAGTAAAGCAACTTCTGAGGCATGGCACTCGGGAGTGAGGGGTGATCTAGCTGAAATTATATCCCAGGAATCCATTGGATTTGATGGTTCGTCAATCCGAGTCTCGGTTTTTGTTTTATGCCTAGTTGCAAGTCGCATCCCAAACGATTTCGGGGACTCTTGGTAATTCCTCCTCGGGACATAAAAGCCTAACGGAGCAACATTTTTGAGCTCCCTGAGATTTTGAATGCTTGTTTAGGCATGGACTAGGTGACCAGATTGTCCATCCACTCCTGAAGCATGGTTTTGTAAATTGGACCCCTAAATCCAAATGTTGCATTGCTTCTTACTGAGCAAAGCACTAGTTATTGAAATCGATGAACAAAACAACTTTCGAGAGGTTGGAACCGGGAGTGAGGGGGGCTCTAGCTAAAATCCTATGCCAAGAATCCAACAGAGACGATGGTTCCTCAATTCGAGTCTCGATTCTTGTTTTATGCCCAGTTGCAAGTCGCATCCCAAACCATTTCGGGGACTCTTGGTGTTGGAGCCGTCTGTTACAAGTGGTTGAAATATAATTCTTGCAATCAAAATTTTACCCCAACATGCGAAGTGGCAATAGCCGTTATAGTCCTAAGTCACCATCGCCTAACCATTAAGCAAGTCTATCACTTTTTATTACCTCACGCTTTCGCGCTTCGAGAGTTACAAGTCACAAGGTTTCCAAACTCCAATATGCGAAGTCGCGAGATGGTTTCAAAAGTCACCTGGGTTAGTGTCAGGAGTAAGTCACTTTAAACCCTAGTTAAGCATTGTTGGGGTTTCGCAACTTGGAAATCGCTCTTCCAAAAAAAAAACTATACCTTCGTAGCCCCGAGTCGCGAAGTTGCGATTTTTATTAATTAAGCATGGGTTAATTAAGAACTTAAGTCAGATCACGTTTTTTAAACTAAATCGCATCATCGCAATTTTGGATTTCGGGGGCTCAAAGGGTAGGGGTGATTTCTTCTGATACGACGAACGTCGAAAAGGGGAAATTAAAGAATAAAATAAACTTAATTAAAGGGGATAAGTAGGATTAATTGATGCATCAATGAAAACTTTAATCTGCACCGTCCGTGGAGTAATTTTAAATGTTTTTTGCGTGATTTGTGCTATGACTCGTAAAACAATTATGGAATTTATTTGGACTACAACGAGGTGACAGATAGTAGGATCTCACTTTTACTGCTAAATCTTTCTTTAAACGATTTGACCGTTTGGTTCACAAGGACACCGGGGTTTTAAATGACTGGGATAAGGGGTTTGTTTCATTATTTCAATTTTATTTCTATTGTGCACGCAGATATTTTTTCATCAGGATAACTTCTATTTGTATTTACAATTCTTACTACAAGTGATCTGTGTACAAAATTCTCTTTCATGGCTCCACGAAAGGCATTCAATGCGACTACCAAAAGTTCAGGTTAGGGCTCCGATGTTGTTTCTGATACTTCACCCCGAAGTATTAATACTGTCAAAACCTGGACATACATCTTCGACATTCTGTAGTATGAATAGGTGAATTGTTCATATGATTCCAGCGATAATGAGAAGGATGATTTGGCCACCAGATACAAAATCGTCATTCAGGCATAAATGCACAAAATAGTGGCAAGACCATGGCTCCTCCCCTATTATGATATGATTAGATGGGCGCTAGACCATGTGGATATCCTGACCAGAACTATCATCAACAAGTAGAAGGTGACGATTTGGACTTTTAGACCAGAACATTTGCAGGCAATGTATCAGCTGTCACCCACACCAAACTTCGTGCACAATGCTGAATTTATGGAAGGTTTCAAGGAGAAGGAATGCGAGCAATATGGAAGAAACTTGTCTGATCTGATTAGGGATTGGGTTTCACACCCCGCAAAATTCAGGGTGGATTCTAATGGAATTTATTCAATCTCCTCCTTAGAGCCACCATTCAGGTATATAGTAATGATGGCCTGTAGGTTGTATGGGAGGGAGGACACCACACATTTGTTTCTCCTGTGGGTGCCTCTGATTCATACAGTTGCTGAAGGTCTTTCTTTTGACTGGGACAAACTATTGTCGGACAGTTTAACCAGTTGAATTACAGAATATCGAGCACAGAAGGCGAGTGGGAAATAAACTTCATTTTTCATGTCCGCCTGCATCATGGATGCCATTTGTTTCATGACACCTTTCCCTCTAATGAGATGTAACTGGAATCCATCTAGTACAGAGCCCATCCATTTCTACCACTCGAATATTTGGGAGGATAAGGCAAAAGAATTCATCTACAAGATCTTCAACTGGGTAATGGTGCCACTACAAGTCACCATTTTTTGGCCAGTCGCCTCCCAGGATATCAAATAGCATTGTGACCAGCCTAAGCAGTGTGGCAGATTGGTATCTAGAGGCGAAATTTTTATATATAAGGGTTTTCGACACCTCTGTCCCTCCATATGCCCTCCCACTATTACTGCAAGATAAGCTATTGTGCCGTGAGATCGCCAGACAGCCTGTGCTCGGCGGGTGTTGGCAGCCAATTCAATTTTTTCCATTGCCCTATAAGCTGCCTACACCTATGACTTCTGAACTTCAAATTACTGTCGCTTTTTGCAAATAGACGATATTTTCATTTCATGCGACATTTGCAAATTGGTTTCAATTTAGTTTTCACGACTGAAAGCGTGAAAACTCCTCCATTGTTATTTGAACTGTCATGATCTTCTCATTGATATTCTGATTGGTACTTACCTTTGGTTTATTATTAAGTGGCTGGAATGATTTTTCGAACTATGTCCATTTGCCTATTCTTACTTTGATTGTTCAACTTGATTTTTATTTGATTGATCAGGCATTGAGCATGTAAATTTATGGGGTATACTTCATTCTATAGGGGTCATGGTTGATTTTAGTCTTTATATAATGTGATCCTTGTTATTATAATCTCTTGGCTTATCGATTTTATGAAATCAATTGTCACCATGTTTTAAGACCTTTGATCAGAATGTTTGATTATGCAATGGCATGTTGGTTAAACATTTGTGTTTTGATTTCGTATTGAATGGAAATGGTTTGAATTATTACAATGGCACATATTTAACTTCGGGTTTGATTTCATATTGAACATTCATGGTTTCAAACAATAGATTGGCACATTGACATATTATCCACCGTTTAATTCTTGGGTTGGCCGATTAATATGGTTTGAACGATGTTATGATTGATTGGACAGAGGTTGTACTTGCCATTACTGTTTTGCATGGCGGTGGATAATCCCACCACCCTCGCACGCACACATTAATTTGCCTCCCCTTTCATCGTTCTCAGCTGTTAGCCTAAATGATTTTGCTCCTGTGTGTTTAATCCGAACCCTACCATGCGCCCGCACCATGGCTCCAGTCGTAAGGGCTGAACCCAATGGTTGCCAAGCTTTGTTGGTGTTCGACAGTTTTTACAGTGACCTTGAGGAATTTGGATGGCTCCTGTTCATACGAAAGTTTGATGGCTTTAACCCTTGCGTGGCTTGACAATTCGCATTAACCTTTGATGGCTGCCGAGCCAAGGTCGGGGATGTGCAATTGGAAATTAATGAGCAATTTCTCAGCTTAGCTACCGGTCTGCCTGTCACTGGGAAAAGATGGTCAAAAAATTTCAAAGTGGAAGATGTCCCGTGGACGTTGCTCTTCCAGTCACGAAGGGTGAGCTCCTGTGACAAGGGTTTGCCCGCGGATATGCTCAAGCAGCGTTGGCACGACTTGCTGATGATAACCAAGCAGTTTATCACCTGCGAGGGTCGGTATGGTTTTTTTTTCTTGTACCACCTTCAATTACTTATGGTTTTTATGGGCTATGATCTTAATATGCCTTATTACTTGCATAGGAGCCTGTTCAAAATGTCTAAAAGATATAAACAGAACCAGGCCGATAGCAACCTTTTTCACTTTAGGTTAATTAAAATGCTTGTTGTTTGTCATTTGGGGTTACACCGAGACTGTTGGAATGATTTTCTTAATCGCAATAATTTTGAGGATTCAAGCCCATCATAGGTTGACAAACCTATGGTGAGCGAGAGCAAGTCTGCTCCCCCGGTACCCTACAGTGCTCTGTTACCTAAACCCTCACCCGACTCACCTATCGACCTACCCCAGTCTGTGACCAAGGATGTCGAAACTGGTAAACCCGTGGCTAAAAGGCCTAAAGTCAAACCTACTGCGAATTCTAAAGGCAAAAAGAATGCCCGATTAATCTCTTGCATGGCAAGAAACAAATTGAAAACTCCTGTCAACCTTGACCCTATCATGGCGAGTGAAGATTCTGACTTGTAGGTTGAACGTTACCTGGCAAGTGAGTATCCCTATTCAAAAGGTCTGTGTGACAAACCCTCATACGACTTTGTGAAAAACCTACCACCTTGCTTGCAAAATGACCCTAATTATCCAGGCATTAAAATGCCTTGTGAAACCCGAGGTGACTCGTCAAAACCCCCTCCTACTCTATCTCAACCAGCTGCTCCACCATGTGATCAGTGTGGCTCGTGGTTAGAAAGGTATTACCTTGATGTGCCAATGCTGCAGTCCAAAATTCATTCTCTGGAGGATAAAGTTGCAAGGCTCACCAGTCAAAAGGCTAAATTGCAATCCACTGATAAGAAACAGCGAATGACAGGTTCTATTTTTTTTAAGAATGTGGAGTCGGCTACAGCGGTCATCAATTCAAAATTGGCATAGCTCGAGCAGCCTCACTGGTATGACTATCACCTGTTTATATGATAAACTCATAGCTCTGTTTACAGCGTGGATTTGCTTTGTCACATAAGCATGCATTATTGTATATAATTTTGTTTTGATAAATCAAATTTCGTTTATCGTTTTAGTTTTGATTGGATTTAGCTTTGATTCGATTGATCGTGGTATGGATTTGATTGTTTTAATTTGGTTTGAATTGAATACTCTGTTGCTTATTGAAGTTGTTAATATCTTTTCTAAACACAGGCTGTTTCTGGTATTTCAATTTTGAACACAGTCAATGTCTCGATTCGAATTGGTTATATTCTATACGATATGGTTGGCAATAATGGTTAACTATTATGATTTTATGTTCCATGTCATTTTTGACCAATTCGAATGCCATTCGATATGTTTCTGTTAATATGTAACCAAATTGCGAATAGATATGAATCATAACTGTTATACCCAGCGAATCGATTCACATTGTTTTGTTTGACCATGTTATCAGTTCGATTCATATTGCAACAAATATATTGTTTAAATTTGATTTGGGAACGAAAGTGATTATGCCCAGTATTACGATTTGTTTCTATATTTGACTTAGTCACGATTCGATTCGATTGTTGCCCAGTTTACAATTATCACCTCTGTCGATTTGATGATGGTTTTGATTACTATTTTTGGTCCTGTCTGTTGACTGTGTAACGCTCAGCGATCAAAGTCTATGGCAAAGTTTGGTTGATGCTGTTATGAATGTTTACTTGACTATAATCGTAATAGTATTTCCATATTGGTATTTGATTGAAACAACATGAATCTTATGCACATTGTTACAGCCGTAACAAATCAATTATGATGGTGTTCGATTATGATTGTGTTGGATTATGATTACATCGTATCTTATACGATATGATTCACTATTAATTTCATTTGGATATGAAACGGTCTTGTTACTGTTTGACCTGGTTTTATAGCAATTGAAAAATAGAGTATTCTTACTCCTGTTTTGATTCAATCCCTTTTGATTTTGTTTAATTTTAACGATGAACTCATTTGAACCATTATTCGATTTTAATGTTTATTAAAAGAAAATTAAATTGGATTATTTTAAAAAGATTTCATGTGATTTCTATTTGGTCCTGTATGTTATTTTAGACTAGCTACAGAATCAGATGATTCTGTAGCTAAGTCTGTAGGATCAAATTTTTATTATTTTGTTACTGAAATATCTTTCTAATTTGATATTTGTGTTCTATTGAAGGTAAATTCGAAATTGCAGTTGAGTTTGTGAGCAGTTAGGGGATATTTCAAAGATTTCACTTGCATTTTGATTCCCTAGTTTAGTTGATTTTGGGATATTTCCCAGATTATGTAAAACATTTTGATATTATCCACAGGGAGGTTTTACCCTGTGGAGAGACTTATATATACTTTTGATTTTTGTAATAATTTTCATCCTCATTCATGGGAGAACAAGGATATGGAGTTTTAATACAGACTGAAGCAGGATTTGGTGTTTTGTCATAGCTTTAGCTTCTCATTATATCAACATTTTGTTTCATGTTGTGTATATCAATTTGTATCTGGTTTATGACTACTTTAGCTATCTAAATCAAGTGCAAATGATATAATTTTAATTATCGTAATCCATATCTGGTTTCTTCCAAGTGTATAAAAGACATAATAATTGTCTAATTCAGTTTGTGAATGACAGGTTTATCTTCTTCATGAATTGAATTGTTAAATTTAAGTTTTTGCATAACAGGTTTCCCTTATTGCAGAGATTTATAATCATATAGTTGTTATGATCTTTTATGTCTTGTTTGTCTTGTAAATAACTCGAAGAGCAACACAGCCTTTCGTTTACGAAAAGCTTTTGGAATAACCGATGCGATTTTACTTCCTCCGACCAGCTTCGAAGTCAACAAACGCAGGACAAATTAGGAGCATTTCCAGGTCAGTTAGTCTTGTTGTTTTTATTAGTAGTTTAGTTCATATATTAGTTTAAAGTTAGAGTTAGTATATTAGATCATTTAATTTCAGTAGTTCAATTTCTTATTCATAAAATATAAAAATAAAAAATATCTTTGGCTGTCTTAGGACAGAAAACACATGAGTTTTACAGGTTTTATTTAAATCTGCCAATTGTGTATATTGTATATTTGTGAATAAGTTGTAATTAGTAATTAGATATTTAATTGCTAGAGTTAGTGTATTAATAATTAGTAGATTGTATATAATAGTTAGAGTAATTTATATTTAGTTTTAGTTTAATTTAGTTTGTTTTAGATAGATTAGTTAGTTTAGGTTAGTTTTCTCTTTGGTTTTTCTTAGGACCTTAGAGCAGCCAACGGAGCCGTTAAACCCGTCAGGGTGGTTCATTCCAAATGGCTTGGGTTATTTAGACAACCCCGGACCAGTTCCACTCTCTCAATTGACGGACAGACAATTTCGCCCGTCAACAGCGGGATAAGCAAGGAGCTCAAAGGAGTATAAAAAAATGTATGGCCACCGTTCCCTATTCGTATCGGTGCATATTCCTTGTTATATTTTGGCCACACCAAAGCCGAGGCTGCGGCTCTGGAAGAAACGATGCTGGTAGACATTGAGTTTAAGAAGCATGACCCTAGTAAGGTTGTGAGCAATCACCTAGCAAGTTGTAGCCTAAAGAGGTATGAACACGAGGATTCCCTGCATGACAAAATATTTCGGGGTGCAAGGTCCTTCGTAGAAGTCCTAAGTCAGATTCAAGCCTTGCCACATGGAGACATGGCCGAATTTTTGAAATTTTGGGAACACTGACAGAGTTGTCTCCCCTGAATTTTATAGGGTGAAGCCCTAGAACTTCCAGTTACAAAGCAGACGGGAGCCAAAGGTGCAAAGGAATTGAGTCCTAACGGGGAGAAGGATCAAGGGAAAACCAGGGAGGCTGGAACCTCAGAGCTAGGAGCCGAATTCCCCAAGAAGCAGAAAGGAAACCTCGAAAAGGGTGCGCCAGGCAAGCAGGCCCAAGGGCAAGCTGAAGTACCTTCGCAGGGAATGAGCGACTCACTTTCGCTCTCGTCAAACGAGCCAGTTACAGAAGCCACCTCGAAACAAACATCCAAGAAAATCAACAGTCCGATTTCTATTGTCACACCCTTGCAGTTCACAAAGGGGAATCCTGACGGGGGATGGATTTTCAATGAAGCATTGATGCCTATTTCTGTAGAGGAGTTGCCTCCCAATGAATTTTTCTTTGACAAGAAAAGAAAGGTCGTGGTAAGGCAAGGATTTTATCAAAAAGAGGGCATGGTAGCTAAAAAATTTAAACTCATGACAGATGGGAAGGTTGTGAAGGAGGAAAAAATTGTAGAGGAGATAGCCAGGATGCTAGGAGCTTATGCTACAACCAATCAGTACTTAGTTGGGACTTTGATCTCCTAGTTGAAATGAAAGAACCTCCTGATCAGTAAATTGGAAGCTAAGGTAGCTACTGCCGAAGCGAATGTCAAGGACAAGGTGAGCAGGAGCCTTGAGGAATCCCAAACAACCAATCTACGTAAAATCGAGAAGCTCAGGTCTGAACTCGAGAAGGTGCACCAGTCGGTGTAAACTAGCCAAACACAGGTAAGCTAGCAGGGGATACAAATTATAGAGTTGCAGTTGAAATTGGAGGTGGCCTAGAAATAGGTTGTAGACATAAAAATGTTCAGATCGCAGGCCGCCGAAATTCGACATAAGGTACTTATGACTCAACAAAACTTGTTGGCAAAGGTGAGAACCATTCAGAACCATTTCTGGACGATAGAGAAAATATTAGAGAACATTACATTTCTTCGAAAGAAAGAGAAACCAGTGCAGCATGGGTCGCTTTCCAAGACATTGTTATAGCTACAACAAAGATAGAGAGAGTCAACACCTCAAAATTATCCATCGCAGAACAAACCAGAGGTAATATCCTGCAGAAGGTTTGGGAGAAGAACATATCGGAAAGAAGGGGGAGAGCTAACGAAGTAAAGAATTTTTGTGAGGAAACGTTCTCTTTAATAAGTAAAGGTTTGTTAGATCTTGATAAGGGGAGAAGTTCTGGGACACTGGGAAAAATCAATATAGTTAAACATCTATTGGACATCAAAGAAAACATGGAGGAGCAATAAGTGGAGATATCCCAGATCATCCAGGTCGATATGACCCAAATGGACAAATGGCTAGCACAGCCAAGTTTACAATTATTCTCCATGATCGTAGAGGACCGACAAGTGGGAAAGAGTATACCACAACTGGCGAAGAATTGTTACACTCTTGAAGTGAGTGACCAAGCAGAGCCTTCCAGTTTGATAGCCCAGTTGGTGGAGAGGTGCATCACTTGCACTGAGTAGGCGAAAGGGCAGGCTTCTGGTGTCAAATAATGACAGATGTCTGCCTGTTCTATTTTTAGAACCCAAAGAGTAAATAAAGGAAGGTGCTCTACCCGCAAGAAGGAGGACAAAGAAAAAGAAGTGAAATGCATAAATTTCCCATTTTGTAACCGAACACTTCTGGAACGATTGAGATTATAGCATTTAGAAGTTTGTATAAATATGCATTTTGAAGTAAGAATAGAGGCTGGACCTTTTTTGGCAGATTGTAATAGAGACTTTTTCCTTTGAAAATTAATACAAAGTAATCTGAAGATTCCTGATTCTGTCAAGACTTAGTTATGAGTTTTGTTTCCTCTATTATCTTATATTAAATTTCATTTCACATATATATTTATGATGAATGCTTATCTGCAATTTAGTGCAACTTCTACTGTGGTGAACAACTTTTTAGTTGTCTAATTGTTTGAAGTTTTTCCTTTGTATCGGCTATCAGCAGGTACAAGACCTGTGAACTTTTTAGATCTCTATATTTTATGCTTTGTTGGATTTCTTCTTGTCTCTTTCTTCTTCTGTTTACAGGGCGAGATTCTCCCTTGATAGGAGCCTTGCATTGTCGACAGCTTAATGTTTTCTCACATTTCATACATGATTCTTTAAAAAGTTAATTTAGTTGCGGGAGAATGCCTTTGGTTTGTTTTCTACTTTTATCGTTGGATTCGGAAAATCTCTTTTATACGGTTAAAAAATTGAAATAGCACCTTAAACCTTGAATTCTCTTTTCAATTTTTGTTTCTCCATGACTGTGCCCGTTGCAAGACAACCCAACATTGAACCTAGCCTATCAGATCAAACTAGCGTCGCTTTGAACCTTTTTGACACCATACTTAAAACTGCCATCACCTGGGTAGAACTCGAACGTTCATGGGCTGCAATTGAATGGGATATAAGCATCTAGGAACATTTGGAAGCAAGACAGAGGCAACTTAGAAATCAGCCTTAGATTCTTTTCCTGAAGGTTGATTCATCCCCATTTTTTTCTTATCTTTTACTCACGTTTCGATGCCTAGACCCTGTACTTTCTAGCCTTAAGTACAGACTCTGGAACAACATCTTTCTGGCATCGCTACCAGGGACCGAAGTTACAAAACCTTTTCCTTGGGAGAACGACATTTTTGCAAGTTTCTACCCTTTGATGGTGAACAAAGGGTGAACACCTTCTAAAGGCTTTTTCTTTTATCATTCACTTGGCGAATCCACACTTAAGTAAGCTAGCATCCAGTCAAAGGAACACCAGACAAAACCCAGATGGTAAACATACCACACCCGTTTCTGATCCCGAAAAAATACTGAAAACAAGAGGTTCCCTTAAGCCAACCACTGCAGTCTCCTAGCTTAGGCACACACAACCCAAAGATAAGACTCCTTTTGAACCTCTAAATTTGCACAAATCCCCCCCTAAAACCCTCAACCCAACTTTAGCTCTCCCTGAAGTCAAAAAAAAAATTCATCCGACCACTTCTGGCGTACACAAAGGTGAAAATCCCTCACTAAATTTATGAGCGATCGATATCCCGCCGACCCTTCAGTTAGATTTCTTGACCTCGCCGAGTCTCGAAGAGTATACCATATACTCGGATTCCACACCTGCGGGTTCCCCTGATTACATCTCTTGCAAATCCAAGGAACCAAGTCCTCGCATCCCTTTTCACCCTTCTTCAGTTTTTTCGTCTCTCAAAGGAGCTAAAGATTCACTTTTAGTGTTCCAGAACCCTCTGTATAACGCACCTTTTTCCTATCCAATACTATCAATGGCGGCCTCCGGAGGGGGAGGTGGAGGGGTTTTAGGAGGAGGAGGTGGATGGGCTCTAGGAGGGGGAGGGGGGGGCCAAGGGCCGCCCCCACCTCCCAGAGTTTTCGCTAAAGTAGATGCCAGATATGCACCTTTGGTCCTACCTGTCCCTCTTCACGACCTTCCTAAAAACTACATGAAAAACTTATCTAAATTTATAGGGGAAGGGGACTTGACCACGACAGAACATATAAATTTCTTTGATCAGTTCACATATATCCTAGGTCTCAAACATGAAGATGTATATTCGAGCTTATTTGTTCAGACTTTCGAAGGACAGGTACGAACCTCGTTTCGAAGCCTACCCACAGGTTCGATATTATCCTATGATGCCCTAGAAGACTCTTCTCTTAGACAATGGGGCGAAAGAAAAGACCATTTGTATTATTTGACCGAGTTCAGTTCTTTAAAGGAAAAAAAATTGGAAACTGTTATGGAATTCATTCAAAGGTTTAAAAAAGTTATATAATAAAATCCTAGTTGAAGTTAAACCATCCCAACCCGCAGCCAAGGTAACCTTTGTGGGAGCCTTCGAACTCGATTTCGCACTTCTGTTGAGAGAAAGGAGAGGGGCTACCCTGACCTGAATGCAAGATGATGCCATAGAGATCGAATCTAACATGATAGATTCTGGCAAATTAAAAACAAAAGTAGAAACGAGAAACCAATAAACCAAACGTTTTAGGGAACAAGCGAGACCCTTAGGGCCTAGTAGATCCTCAGATGATAAAATGGATGACATTTCCATGAGAATTAAAGAGTTATCAAATAAGGTTTCCAGAATGGAGCTAGATCAATCCAAGGTAGATCCTTTCGTTAAGTGGGAATTCAGAAGAAACCCCAACCCTCAAAATCAGCAAAGACAGATTAAAAATGAAGACCAGAAAATTCAAACTCCTTTAAAAAATTAAAATTTTATAGGAGGAAACGATCTGCAAGAATTCGAGGATCTAGAAGAAGACGTGACAAATTTGGGTGATGACTGCACATAGCCTTATTTAACTAAAGACGATTACGAGAAGTCCTTGGACACTCATCAATCGTCAAATAAAGATGATAACATAAACAACACTGATGTTTCTATCTATCAAGAAGTGACCTATCCTATAATGGTTGAGGTCCAACCTAAGTACAACTTGAGGCCTAGAAACAAACCCGTGTTGACTCCTCAACCCAAGAAAATTCTCCCAAGAGGTGAAATATACGAGCCTGCCCCAAAAGAGACCGAGATACCTAATAGCAAAATAAAAGGGATAGATTTGCAGAATCTGAAAGTAAAGGAGGCTGAGACCCAAGCAAAAGAAACTAAGACAGTTGAAACACATATACCGGTAAATAAACTCACGAAAAATAAATCAGCATAGACAAATAAGTTAGAAAATAAGGAGTCTGAGGTTTCAACCAGAGAAACAGACAAAGGTAGTGGAGGTTTCAGCCTTGAAAATGAGATAAATAAGATCAAAATACCAATCCCTCTGGTCTAATTAGCAAAGAATCCTATGTATCGAAAGCAAATAACCAAAATGATAGGTTTTTCGAATCTAGAAAGTCACTATGACGTGATAAACTTGGAGGATGATAAGCCTAATATTACTTTTGGTCCACATTTCGAGGATGCCAGAGACATCGTCGCTCCCTTCTATATTACCCTAAATGTACATGATCGACTGTTGCATAACTGCATGCCAGACTCTAGAGCCTCACATAATGTGATGCCCAAGTCTATTATGGACAGGCTATGCCTCGAGATCACCAGGCCTTATGGATACCTCTACTCTTTCGATTCAAGGAGAGTTAAGTGCATGGGTATGATAAAAGATTTAGTAGTCACTCTTGCACAGGTTCCGATGAAAAGCATCTTGATGGATGTAGTTATCGTCGATATACCCCCGAAGTATGGCTTGCTACTATCTAGGTCGTGGGGAGCCAAACTTGGGGGGTCTCTTCAACTAGACATTACCTATGCCACGATTCTTGTGTTTGGTGGACAATTTACTCGGCTATACAAGGAAACAAGGCTAGCATACATAGTGAGCGACACACAGAATCCTAACAATTATCTTGTTTATGTTGTCGATCAAGATCTAGGGAATTGTATTCTGTCTTTTGATGATGGTTTAAATAGCTATACAGAAGACAATTACATAGATGAAAATGAAGCAGGAAAGATAGACGAAAATATGTATAGCACTGGAATTTGGAAAATGTTTTTTGACGGTGCCTTGTCATATGAAGGAGGAGGTACAGGAGTACTGTTTGTAGCACCTAGAAATGAATTTTTTATGCCTTTCTCTTACAGGCTCCAGTGGGATATAGACTACACCAATAAAATATGTGAATATGAGGCTCTAGTCTTGGGGTTGGAAGCTGCTAAGAAGCTGAACATAAATAACTTGGAAGTATACAGAGATGCAGAGTTGATGGTGAAACAGATAAATCAGCAATACCAGGCCAAACACCCAAGATTAAGATCTTACAGGAATTGCGCCTGGGATTTAATAGAAAATTTCTTCTCATCAGTAAATGTTCATTTCATCCCATGCTCTGAAAACCTGCAAGACAAATCATTAGCCAAAGCAGCCTCAATGTTTTCCCCCCCTACAAATTTCAAACTGAGGTGCCACATGGATGTGAGGAATAGACCTTCCATACCAAACAACATCCAACACTGGCAAGTGTTTGAGGATGACGAACAAATCAGGAAGTTCCTCAATATGGTGGACGACTTCGCCGAAACTCACGTTGACTAAGAAAACCAAAACAACCACACATGGATCATGCAAGAAGGAGAGGATCCTCAGGGGTTCCAGGAAAAGATCGCTAATCATCGCATGCTAGTTTTAAAGAATAATCATATCCCAAAGGGACTAATCCCTCTGGAGATATTGTTCAACCAAAATTATATGCCCTTGAAATTTTCTTTGCAACCCCAACTAGAAGAGGTTGAAGACTGCGATATAGGGACCGAAGAGGAGCCTAGGATAGTAAAAATATCAAGGTACCTTCCTCCCGAGGTAAAAAGCAAGTATAAAGACTTACTCGGGTGATATAAAGACGTTTTTTCTTGGTCATACAAAGAGATGAGAACCTATGCCACCACTGTGATTGAACACAAGATACCCCTAAAACCTGGTGTGAAACCTTTTAGACAAAAACTCAGACAAATCAATCCTATTTTATTGCTCGTGGTCGAAAGGGAAGTCAAAAACCTCCTGGACGCAAAAATAATCGTACCACTGAGATACTCCGACTAGGTAGAAAACCTGGTCCCGGTTAGAAAGAAAAGTGGGGAGATCAGACTGTGTGTTGATTTTAGAAATCTAAATAAGTCCTCCCTCAAAGACAATTACCCTCTACCCAAAATGGATCACATTTTAGAAAAAGTAGTTGGGGCAAATAGGATGTCAATGATCAACGGGTTTTTTGGGTACAATCAAATTGTTGTCAATGAGCACAATAAAGAAAAAATATCCTTCACCACCCCTTGGGGTACAATTATGTATGAAAAGATGCCTTTTGGTTTAATGAATGCAGGTGCTACTTTCCAACGTGCTATGGATATTGCTTTCATCGGCGAAAGGGACAATTTTTTGGTTATCTATCTTGATGATCTAACCATTTTTTGTAAATCTGCTGAAGATCATCTGATACATCTCAAGCAGACATTTGAGAAATGTTGCAGGTTTGGTTTTTCTTTAAACCCCCAAAAGTCTCACTTTTCTATGCAAGAAGGTAAACTCTTGGGCCATATTGTGTCTCGATATGGAATCAAAATTGATCCTAAAAGAGTTGAAGCTATAGACACAATAAATATCCCTAGGAATGTAAAAGAGATTCAGTCATTCTTAGGAAAAATAATTTTTTTGAGGAGATTTATCCCAAACTTTGTTGAAATCGTGAAGTTGATCACAGATATGCTAAAGAAGAACAATGAAGTGAAATGGACAGCAGAAGCCAAAGCATCATTTGCACGCATCAAGAAGGTTATAAGTGAGGCACGCTTTCTGGCAAGCCCTGATTATGTAAAAGATTTTCTGATTTTCTCGTTCGCCTCTGAACACACACTTGTCGAGATACTCCTCCAGAAAAATGAAGAAGGTTTCAAGCAACCAATAGCCTTTTTTAGTAAAAGTCTTAGAGACGCTGAACTCAGATACGATATAATGGAAAAACAAGCATATGTTATGGTGAAGTCATCAAAGGCTTTCAGAACCTACGTGTTACATTCCAAGGTAATTGCGTACGTACCCACTAGTTCCATAAAATACATCTTGGTTTAGTCCGATAGTGATGGGAAAAGGAGACGGTGGCTCACTAAAATTCAAGAATTTGATCTGGAAATAAAACTGACGAGACTAGTAAAAGGACAAGGTCTGGCCAAGCTCTTAGCTGAATGAAATTTCAGAGCCCTCGGAATAAATGGCCTACAGGGATGTGAAGAGTGTGTGGACATGAACGAGCTCGATGAACAAATAGCTGCAATCAGAATCAAAGAGAAGTTTGCCTCATCAGATTGGTATAAAGACATAGTATCCTACCTACTGACCTTGAAATGCCCAAGTGACCTATCCCCATCTAAAGCCAGGACGTTGAAGCTGCATGCAGTGAAGTACTGTATATCCAAAAACCAATTGTATTGGAAGGACCCACTAGGCTTCCTGTTGGTTTGTTTAGTTGAATCAGAAACAGAGAAGGTCATAAACAAATTTCATGAAGGAGTGTGCAGAGGACATAATGCTTGGAGGGAAACAACTTGTCAAATCCTGAGGGCAGGATATTATTGGACCAAAATTTTCTTAGACGTCAACGCCAAAGTCAGAGCCTGTAACCCTTGCCAATTGTTTGCAGGCAAGCACAAACTCCTAGCGCTACCATTGGTCCCGGTCAAAATGGAAGCCCCTTTTCAACAATGGGGACTAGATTTTATAGGCAAAATTAACCCTCATTCTAGCTTTCAACATAAATGGATCCTGATTGCTACAGATTACTTCACCAAATGGGTGGAGGCTATTCCAACTAGAAAGGCAACGGATTCGGTGGTAATGGATTTCCTAGAAGAAAACATTTTGTCTAGATTCAGCTGCCCCCAAAAGATAGTCACAGATAACGCCTAGGCATTTAAATCTATGGCTATGGTCAGATT
>JZKD02S0192730.1:149542-160511 GCA_000966675.3 Picea glauca | reverse complement strand
AGCATGGAATTTACCTCGTTTGATGCAAGCCAAAACCCACAAGATCTGTTGAATTTCCTAGGATTGTTTTGATTATCTTAAAGCATACCTGAATTCAGTATCGAGAAGGAGAAAGTCATCGAAAGGACTGCAGCTGAAGTTTAGAACGCTTTTGAATTTTGAAAAGTTTTTCAGAAGTAAAGACGAAATCTCTTTTTCCCTCTATATCCCCCTCCTAAAACAAGTTTCGCAGAAAGAAACCAATGAATCCATTTACCGAATACAGGCACACGGTCTACTGTTCTTCTTGTCTCGTAGGAAGATGGGATCCCTAGTTGGAGCCGCCTTGTACAAGTGGTTGAAATATAATTCTTGCAATCAAAAGTTTACCCCGACATGCAAAGTGGCGATAGCCATTATATTCCTAAATCACTATCGCCTAACCATTAAGCAAGTCTATCACTTTTTATTACCTCGCGCTTTCGCACTTCGGGAGTTACAAGTCGCAAGGTTTCCAAACTCCGATATGCGAAGTCGCGAGACGGTTTCAAAAGTCATCCGGGTTAGTGTCAGGGGCAAGTCACTTTAAACCCTAGTTAAGTACTGTCGGGATTTCACGACTCGACAATCGCTCTTCCAAAAAAAAATATACCTTTGTAGCCCCGAGTCACGAAGTTTCAATTTTTATTAATTAAGCATGGGTTAATTAAGAAATTAAGTCAGATCAAGTTTTTTAAACTAAATCGCATCATCGTGATTTCAGATTTCGGGGGCTCAAAGGGTAGGAGTGATTTCTCCCGATACGGTGAACACGGAAAAGGGGAAATTAAAGACTAAAACAAACTTAATTAAAGGGGCTAAGCAGGATTAATCGATGCATCAATGAAAAATTTAATACGCACCATCTGCAGAGTAATTTTAAATGTTTTTTGCGCTGATTCGTGCTATGACTTGTCAAACAATTATGGCATTTATTTGGACTATGGTGAGGTGACAAATAGTAGGATCTCGCTTTTACTGCTAAATCTTTCTCTAAATGATTTGACCATTTGGTTCGCAAGGACACCAGGGTTTTAAATGACTGGGATAAGGGGTTTGTTTCATTTCAATTTTATTTCTATTTTGCGCGCAAATCTTTTTTCATCAGGATAACTTCTGTCTGTAATTAAAATTCTTACTACAGGTGATCTGCGTACATAATTCTCTTTCATGGCTCCATGAAAGGCATTCAAGGCGACTGCCAAAATTTCAAGTCAGGGCTCCGATGTTGTTTCCAATACTTCACCCCGAAGTATTAATACTGTCAAAACCTGGACATACATCTCCTACATTCTACAGTTCGAATCGGTGAATTTCTCATATTATTCCAACGATAATGAGAAGGATGATTTGGCCACCAGATACAAAATCGTCATTCAGGCAGAAATGAACAAAATAGCGGCAAGACCATGGCTCCTCCCCTATTATGATATGATCAGATGGGTGCTAGACCATGTGGATATCCCGACCAGAATTGTCATCAGCGAGCAAAAGGTGACGATTGGGACTTTTAGTCCAAAACATTTGTAGGCAATGTATCAACTGTAACCCACACCAAACTTCGTGCACAATGTTGAATTTCTGGAAGGTTTCAAGGAGAAGGAATGCGAGAAATATGGCAGAAACTTGTCCGATTTGATCAGGGATTGGGTTTCGCACCCCGCAAAACTTAGGGCGGATTCTAATGGAATTTATTCAATCTCCTACTTAGAGCGACCATTCAGGTATATAGCAATGATGGCCTATAGGTTTTATGGGAGGGAGGACACCAAACATTTGTTTCTCCTGTGGGTGCCTCTGATTCATATAGTTGCCGAAGGTATTTCTTTCGACTGGGCCAAAATATTGTCAGACAGTTTAACCAGTCGAATTACCGAATATCGAGCGCAAAAGGCAAGTGGGAAAGCAACTTCATTTTTCATGTCGGCCTACATCATGGATGTCATTACTTTCATGACGCCTTTCCCTCTAATGAGATGGAGCTAGACTCCATCTAGTATAGAGCCCATCCATATCTACCACTCGAAGCTTTGGGAGGATAAGGCCAAAGAATTCATCTATGAGATAGTCAAGTGAGTAATGGTGTCATTGCATGTCACCATTTTTGGCCAGCCACCTCCCAGGATATCAGATAGCGTTGCAACCATCCTAAGCAGCGTGGTGGATTGGTATCTAGAGGCGAAATTTTCGTATATCAGGGTTTTCGGCACCTCTGTCCCTCCATATGCCCTCCCTTTATTCCTGCAAGATAAGCTATTGTGCCATGAGATCGCCAGACAGTCTGTGCTCGACGGGATAAGCAAGGATCTCAAAGGAGTATAAAAAAAGGTATGGTCATCCTTCCCTATTCGTATCAGTGCATATTCCTTGCTAGATTTTGGCCACGCCAAAGCCGAGGCTGTGGCTCTAGAATAAATGATGCTGGTAGACATTGAGTTTAAGAAGCATGACCCTAGTAAGGTTGTGAGCAATCACCTGGCAAGTTGTGTCCTGAAGAGGTATGAACATGAGGATTCCTCGCATGACAAAATATTCCGGGGCGCGAGGTCCTTCAAAAAAGTCCTAAGTCGGATTCAAGCCTTGCCACCTGGAGACATGGCCAAACTTTTGAAATTTTGGGAACACCGATAGAGTTGTCTCCCCCAGATTTTATAGGGTGAATCCCTAGAGCTTCCAGTTACAAAGAAGACGGGAGCCAAAGGTGCAAAGGACTCGAGTCTTAGCAGGGAGAAGGATCAAGGGAAAACTAGGGAGGCCGGAACCTCAGATCTAGGAGTCGAAGTCCCCCAGAAGCAGGAAGGAAACCCTGAAAAGGGCGCGCCAGGAAAGCAGGCCCACGACCAAGCTAAGGTACCTTCGCAGGGAATGGGTGACTCACTTTCGCTCGCGCCAAACGAGCCGATTAGAGAAGCCACCCCGAAACAAACATCCAAGCAAATCAACACTCTGATTGCTATTGTCACACCCTTGCAGTTCACAAAGGGGAATCCTAACGGGGGATGGATTTTCAATGAAGAACTGACACCTATTTCTATAGAGGAGCTGCCTCCCAACGAATTTTTCTTTGACAAGAAAAGAAAGGCCGTGGTAAGGCAAGTATTTTATCAAAAAGAGGGCGTAGTAGCTAAAACATTTAAAATAATGACATATGGGAAGGCCGCGAAAGAGGAAAAATTTGCAGAGGAAATAGCCGAGACACTAGGGGCTTATGCTACAACCAATCAATACTCATTTGGGACTTTGATAGCCCAGTTGAAACAAAATAACCTCTTGATTAGTAAATTGGAATCTAAGGTAGCTACTGTTGAAACGAATGTCAGGAACAAGGTGAGAAGGAGCCTTGAGGAAGCCCAAACAACCGATCTGCGTGAAATCGAGAAGCTCAGGTCCGACCTCAAGTAGGTGCGCTAGTTGGTGCAAACTAGCCAAACACAGGTAAGCCAGTAGGGGAAACAGATTATAGAGTTGCAGTCGAAATTGGAGGTGGCCGAGAAATAGGTTGTAGACATAAAAATGTTCAGATCGCAGGGCACCGAAATTCGACATAAGGTACTTACGGCTCAAAAAAACTTGCTGGCAAAGGTGAGAACCATTCAAAACCATTTCTGGATGATAGAGAAAATATTATAGAACATTTCTTCGAAAGAAAGAGAAGTCGGGGCAACACGAGTCGCTTTCCAAGACGTTGTTATAGCTACAGCGAAGATAGAGACTGTCAGCACCTCAAAATTATCCATCGCAGAACAAACCAAAGGTAATATCCTGTTGAAGGTCTGGGAGTAGAACATATCGGAAAGCAGGGGGAGAGATAACGAAGTAAATAATTTTTGTGAGGAAACGTTCTCTTTAATAAGTAAAGGCTTGCTAGATCTTGATAAGGAGAACAGTGCTGGGACACTGGGGAAAATCAATATAGCTAAACATTTGTTGGACATCAAAGAAAACATGGAGGAGCAACAAGTGGAGATATCCCAGATCAACCAGGTCGATATGACCCAAATGGACAAATGGCTAGTACAACCAAGTTTACAATTATGCTCCATCATCGCAGAGGACCGACAAGTGGGAAAGAGTTTACCATAGCTGGAGAAGAATTGTTACACTCTTGAAGCGAGTGACCAAGAAAAGCCTTCCAGGTTGATAGCCCAGTTGGTGGAGAGGTGCATCACTTGCACCGAGCAGGCGAAAGGGTAGGCTTCTGGTGTCAAATAATGACAGATGTCTGCTTGTTCTATTTTTAGAACCCAAAGAGTAAAGAAAAGAAGGTGCTCTGCCCACAGGAAGGAGGACAAATACAAAGAAGTGAAATGCATAAATTTTCCATTTTGTAACCGAAAACTTCGGGAACGATTGAGCTTCTATCATTTAGAAGTTTGTATAAATATGAATTTTGAAGTAAGAATAGAGTCTGGACCTTTTTTGGCTGATTGTAATAGAGACTTTTTCCTTTGAAAATTAATACAAAGCAATTCGAAGATTCCTGATTCCGTCAAGACTGAGTTATGAGTTTTGTTTCCTCTATTATCTTATATTAAATTTCATTTCGCATATATATTTTTGATGAATGCTTAGCCGCAATTTAGTGCAACTTCTACTGTGGTGACCAACTTTTTAGTCGTCTAATCGCTTGCAGTTTTTCCTCTGTATTGACTATCAATAGGTACAAGACCTGTGAACTTTTTAGATCTCTATATTTTATGCTTTGTCAGATTTCTTCTTGTCTTTTTCTTCTTTTGTTTATAGGGTGAGATTCTCCCTTGATAGGAGCCTCGCATTGTCGATAGCTTAATGTTTTCTCACATTTCATACATGATTCTTTAAAAAGTTAATTCAGTTACAGGATAAGGCGTTTGGTTTGTTTTCTACTTTTATCGTCGGATTCGGAAATTCTCTTTTATGCAGTTAAAAAATTGAAATAGCATCTTAAACCTTGAATTCTCTTTTCAATTTTTGTATCTCCATGACTGTGCCCATTGCAAGACATCCCAACATTGAACCCAACCTATCGGATCAAACAAACTTCACTTTGAACCTTTTTGACACCATACTTAAAACTGCCATCACCTGGGTAGAACTCGAATGTTCATGGGCCGCAATTGAATGGGATATAAGCATCCAGGAACATTTGGAAGCAAGACAGAGAAAACTTAGAAATCAACCTTAGCTTCTTTTCCTAAAGGTTGATTCTTCCCCTTTTTTTATCTTTTACTCACTTTTCGATGCCTAGACCCTGTACTTTCTAGCCTTAAGTACAGACTCTGCAACAACACTTGGCCAATTTCTTCTCAGGGCATAAAAGACTAACAGAGCAACATTTTTTAGTTCCGTGAGATGATGCAAGCTTGTTTAGGCATGGACTAGGTGACCAAATTATCCATCTTCTCCCGAGGCATGGCTTCGTAAATTGGCCCCTTAATCCAAATGTTGCATTGCTTCAAACTGAGAAAAACACTAGTTGTCGAAATCAATGAGTAAAGCAACTTCTGAGGCATGACACCCGTGAGTGAGGGGTGCTCTAAATGAAATCCTATCCCAGGAATCCATTGGAGTCAATGGTTCCTCAATCCGAGTCTCGATATTTGTTATATTCCCAGTTGCAAGTCGCATCCCAAACCATTTTGGGGACTCTTGGTCAATTGCTCCCGAGGGCATAAAAACCTAACTGAGCAGCATTTTTGAGTTCCATGAGATGCTGCAAGATTGTTTAGGCATGGACTAGGTGACTATATTTTCCATCCACTCCCGATGCATGGTTTTGTAAATTGGACCCCTTAATCCAACTGTTGGTTTGCTTCAAACTGAGAAAAACACTAGTTCTCAAAATCAATGAGTAAAGCAACTTCCGAGGCATGGCACCTGAGAGTGAGGGGTGCTCTAGCTGAAATCCTATCCCAGGAATCCATCAGAGTCGATGGTTCCTCAATCCGAGTCTCATTTTTCATTTTATGCCTAGTTGCAAGTCTCATCCCAAACCATTTCAGGGACTCTTGGCAATTCCTCATCCAGGCATAAAAGTCTAACGGAGCAACATTTTTGAGCTCCCTGAGATTTTGCATACTTGTTTAGGCATGGACTGTTGGGTATGTGTTATATTCTTTGCATGTGTGTGTGTAGGTGCGTCAGGTTCGACAACTGTGTTTGACGATCCCTTTAGTAGTGCTCTTTGTGTCTTGTGCACCGGGTGCTTTCCTAGTGGGGTCCTAGGGGGGGCAGGTATGCCCCCCCCTAGTTACGAGCAACGTTTGACACCGGGCGTCAGCCTGAGGCTGACGGGGTTCGGGGCAGCGCCCCAAAATATTTTTTTGGGCATTTTTTGCTATTTTTAGCAGTTTACTAAATTAATCTCGGATTAAGGGATTAGGGTTTTGGTATCTATAAAATACCTAAAAACATTGTATTTATTGTATGGTGAATGGTGAAATTCGATAATGAATATAAGAAAGGTTTTCCCAGTTGAGGGTTTTCGATGTAAAATCTCTGTGTACTCTGTGTATGAGCCATTGATTAAATTTTGTTTTTCTTAAGAATCTATATGCATTTCTTTACTTCACAGGTTTAAAACTTACATGGACTAGGTGACCACATTGTCCATCCACTCCCGAAAAAAGACTGCACCAATTTCAACTGCAGATTGAGTTTAACAACCATTATTGCACATTGAGTTAACCATCGCCATAACTAACTTATTCTTCAACTTGGATTGAACAAAACTAATGTTTGTATAGTTCTACTCTTGGCTTGAACAAAACTAATATTTGTATAGTTCTACTCTTGTATTGAACAAAACTAATGTTTGTATAGTTCTACTTTTGGATTTCCTTAGACATATTGCCAACTAAAGCACCCAAGGTTTGCAACACACCAATTGATGGTTGGATTTCTTACTCCATAGCATTGACCCTCATCTTCAATGGACATTTCTTATAATACTTCTAATTTGCACAAATCCAACAAACAACAACCTTACTATTATTTTTTTCTTAGATCCATATGATAAATTTATAATGTACTTAGTGTTATCACATTAATATGTCCTTAATATGTCCAAAATCAAGAGGGATATCACATTAAATTAGGTGGTTGACCACTAATATTGGTAATTACACTCTAGTCCAATTGTGCATCCAAAACTATAGATATAAATTTTTTATTTAGAACTTTGAATATAGAAAATAAGTTCATAAATTAGAACTAGGATGATGATGGACTACTAACTAACAACACGTGCACATGCAACTAAAGGTACAACCAAACAAGTACCTATTAGATATTTCTTCATCGAGTGAGGAAAGATTAGGACAAATAGAGGCCAGAAATGCAACTGCATCTAGTAGATATGATAAGAAAACAAGGACTAGAGGTGGAAAATCAGAATAAAATTTTCTAGACTCATGAAATTTTTTCTTGCCAAGGAAGATGATGCTCTTATGATGATGAGAACATAGGAGACATAGAGGTTCCACTCAGGTATAAGCATCTGGTGAAACAATGGGTACCTAAGGAACTACCTCCTATAGATGTTGACTTCATTGTCAACAATAAGACATGTCGCATTGCACCATCCTCCCTGTATAGCTTGGGGCTATTTTCCCTGGATGGAATAATTGTAAAATACAATACAATAACTGAATTGATGGACTATGTCGGACCATGTTACAATTATAACGATTAGATGCTGCTGGTCTGGTACATGAAAAGTATGCAGAGATATGCACTCGCCACAAATTATATACAACTAATAAACAAGGATAAAAATAAGGGAGCAACTATCTATATTGATGGAAGGCCTAAAGCTTCCGACAATATCACAGGGTTTATAAACAACACACGACCCGGGACAACAAACAAACAACTGAATTTCATATATGAGGGACGTGAAGAGAATCAGGTAGTCCTATGTGCAATAGAAAAGATAGCTCCCAGGGATGAGTTATTAGTGAATTACCATTTGAATCGAATAGAAACATTGACTAATAGTGTGCAAGTTCTTATGCAACACTTCTTTAAGAAACCTCTACTTATTGCATTATATTTTTTTATTATCTTTAACATTGTTTTTTTGTTATCATTAACAATTTTTTAAATATTTTGGGGTTCTAATTATATTATAATGTGGCGGGATGATCGTGGAAAAGGGCCATCCGCAGAACATGTAAATGATTATCAATTTCCACTTTCATTTTACGATATTTTTATTATTTGCTTATATAATTTTATTGAAATAACATTGTTTTTGTTGAAATTATATGTATTCCGCAGGCCATATTGATCATGATTCCACCAATGAGGAGGGGTTTTATTCATTCGTTGATCCGATGGTCTTAATAAAAAAAAAGATCATTAAAGCTAACAAGGAACTTGCTGGCTTCTTAGATCGTCTAGATCAAACTCCCGACGTCAAAGAAAATATCAAGTTCCTTAGGTCACAACTTAAAACATATAAGGTAATAACCATAATTTAAAGTGTTTTTTTTTAATCTACTCATATGTTCAATTATGATACTTTATTCTTTAAATTTTACATTATCTCACGAAAAAACATTTTCTTTTTTATAAAGACATTTTTGGAGCCTATTCAGCTTGGCGTTGGTAGTATTGGCACTACAGAGATGCTACAGAGTGCTGATATGGGTAGTCATACAACTAATTAAGTACTATTTACTTCTCCATCTTCCATACCTAATTTAGATAGGAGCCATGACATGCACCGCCAGTCATCCACACCTCGATCAGAGTCTAGAGATGGTGGCAGAGATGAGGCTCATGGTGATGTGGTTTACATGGTTGCATTTCCTGGAGCTAGACATGTGACAAGCACATGGACCCTTCCATGCACATTTTTGGTCGACGATAATGGACTTCCATTAAAACAATCAAGACTCCCAGGTAGTTTTAATTCATATTTTAATCGTTTAATGTTGTCCTTCTCATACATAAATCATATAGATTATTAATTTTAAATTAATGATCATATCTTTTTGTGTGTAGGAAACGACCATTTTTATAGGCACCTAGAGAGCAAGGCCTTGATGATTTTTGGGGAAACCTTACGCATGAGGTGGAATTGCCAGAATTCCAACCTCAAAAAGGAACTTTGGATTATCTTGAAGGCCTCTTTGGAGTAGACACGTTCAATAAAAAAGCGGTCACCTCTGTAGCGGGTGAATATTTAAAATATACGCAGGATGTTTATAGACGAAGCTTGGCCGGAAATTCTAGGTATGAGCATCCTCCCTCAATTCCAGAGAGGGAGTGGAAGGTGATCATTTATGATGCAAAAGAGAAGATTTTGAAAAAATTAGGAGAACAAATAACTGGTACACCAAGGTAAATTACAATATTTTGATTTCAATACTAGCTTTATTTTTCTTTAAATCTAAATAAAAGTGTGGTTATATATAACATACTTGAAAATTTTGATGATAGGTTGCCTGACACTTCGAAGGCAACCAAAGCAAGGATTTCCAAACATAGCCAACACAAGCTAGGCTAGGGTGGTTACTCGAGGTTACAGTCATGAATTGGAAGTAACCAAAAATCTTAAGAAAATTATTTGTATCACCTTACAACTTTCAGGTAATTGCATCCAAAAACATTGAAAAACCATACCCTTATGCAATGCAGGGCGACGACTTCAGAACTGAAACCACAGAGGAAGACCTCCAACTTGGTTACAGGTACGATTATAAATCTATGGTTGATCGTAGGAAAAACATGGGGTAGATCCCAAGATCCAATTTGCGGGATAAGGTAAATAAAAATCGGTCCACATTAACCTTTCATTACTTATAAAATACGTAAATGTTTGATATCATCCATAATTTAATGTCTTACTTTGTTTTAATCAAGGGAGCAACATTATCAACGAAACCATTAGTACTGGACAACAGAGCGTTGATAGTGCAACACAACCAGAAGATCATGGTGCTCCCCAGCAGCCCCATCCTAGTGAAGTGCAGCCCCAAGATGTTCCAGTGATTGAGGCACACGACGGTAAAATGTCTATATATTAATCATATACTTAATAATTATGTACTTATAAATTTTGGCGTTTCAATGGCAGAGAATGTCATAGTTGATCCTCCTCGACCTGAAGATCAGGTGAATAGGCCAACAACCATTCCAATGACGCCGACTAGAGGACCAGGTAAATAATTACATTGCAGAGTTTTTTTTAATATTAATGAACTACTTCAATGATATTTAAAAATTGGCCATATAAATTTAATATTTTTTTTATTTTTGTAGGTGATGGCCCCTCACAGCAGCATCCACGCCATCGGTACGAGACCAGACATACTTGGCATGAAAGGAATGAAACAACATCAACTGCTGAAGAGAACCCAGTAAACGAAGACATGGAGATGGATGAATTACTTAAGACCTGGAAAGCATAAAAGAAGACAAAAAGAAATTCATGATGTCATGTAATAATTTTATAAGACAGTTAGATGTACATTATATATTTGAACATGTAATGATGCATATAATGCATTGACATTATGGGTACTTTTTGATCTGATAATATACACAAGGCTATTTCTATGGCTTGTATATATCTGTGAATGTAATTTTGTTATACACTTAATGATAATTTCAACTTCTCTTATAAGACTTGGTATATACTGATTCAATACTCATTGATTCAAGACATGAGAATGCAAGCAAGATCTGGTGCCTTGTGCTTGGGCTATGGAGTCTAGGCAACAAATAGAACTTGAATATGCAATATGAAACTTCCAAAATCGTGTGACATGATATATGCAACTTTGAAAGTCTTGTGACATGTGACATGTGACATGTGGCAAGCATCTTTTTCCAAGCAATGTGCAAACCTTAAACTTGGTGCAACATGCAAAAATAAATTTTTGGGAAGATGCAATAATAAGTTTTAAGGATTACATGGTCATGTTAATCCATATAGAGGTCCATGATATAAACACTCATTGTT
>JZKD02S0192730.1:86124-100017 GCA_000966675.3 Picea glauca | reverse complement strand
TTTATTATTTAAATAATTTATTTTGTATCCAATTTGACTTATAGTACACTCATCACTTCACTTTATTATTTACCTTCTAAAATCTCTTAAACCACTTTCCTTATTTTAGGGCTAACCCAATTCTAACCACTTGTCCACCTAGTAATTTCTCCATTAACTTTATTATTTAAATAATTTCTTTTGTATCCAATTTGACTTATAGTACACTCATTGCTTCACTTTATTATTTATATAATTTCTTCTTTGCAACCACTTTGACTACTTTGACCTTTTGGGGCTTCGAGATGACTCATGAGGGTTCTCCAACATCACATGGCCATAACACTCTAACCATGAGGAGTAATGTGACGTTCCACATACCACTAGAAATGGAATGACATGTACTATCCATCCAGAATAGTCTTACCTTCAAATATATTAAAACTCATACCATTATACATCAAACAAACTTGGGTCCATTACCCAAACCTTTGTGCTACTGGAATTTGCTATCAAACTTTCTTCAAGGGTTGACATTAATGACAACCAACCCAAATAATCAACAGTATAGTCCCAAACCAAGTAAACATGTCCTTAGTGGAAAGTGTTTGTCAGTTAAAGTGGATTTTTTATCTTAGTTTTTATAATAAATATTAACGATGATGTTTGTTGTTCCAGAGTCTGTACTTAAGGATAGAAAGTACAGGTTCTAAGCATCCGAAAGTGAGTAAAAGATAAAAAAGGGGAAAAATCAACCTTCAAGAAAAGAAGCTAAGGCTGATTCCTAAGTTGTCTCTATCTTGCTTCCAAATGTTCTTGGATGCTTATATCCGGTTCAATTGCGGCCCATGAACGTTCGAGTTCTACCCGAGTGATGACAGTTTTAAGTATGGTGTCAAAAAGGTTCAAAGCAATGTTGGTTTGATCCGATAGGCCGGGTTCAATGTTGGGCTGTCTTGCAACAGGCACAGTCAAGGAGAAACAAAAATTGAAAAGAGAATTCAAGGTTTAAGATGATACTTCAATTTTTTAACCATATAAGAGAGAATTTTCGAATCCGATGTTAAAGGTAGAAAACAAACCAAAAGCCTTCTCCCATAACTGAATTAACTTTTTAAAAAATCATGTCTGAAATGTGAGAAAACATTAAGTTGTCGACAATGTGAGGCTCCTATCAAGGGAGAATCTCTCCATGTAAACAGAAGAAGAAAAAGACAAGAAGAAATCTGACAAAGCATAAAATATAGAGATCTAAAAAGTTCACATGTCTTGTACCCGCTGATAGCCGATACAGAGGAAAAAATGCAAACGATTAGACGACTAAAAAAGTTGGTCACCATAGTAGAAGTTGTACTGAATTGCGGCTAAGAATTCATCAGAAATATATAAGCAAAATGAAATTTAATATAAGAGAACAGAGAAAAAAAAACTCATAACTCAGTCTTCACGGAATCAGGAATCTTCGGATTGTTTTTCATTAATTTTCAAAAGGGAAAAGTCTCTATTACAATCAGCCAAGAAAGGTCCAACCCCATTCTCACTTCAAAACCCCCTATTTATACAAACCTCTAAACATTCGAATTTCAATCGTTCCAGAAGTTTTCGGTTACAAAATGGCAATTTTAAATGTTTCATTTCTTTTTCTTTGTCCTCCTTCACATGGGCAGAGCTCCTTCCTTTCTTTACTCTTCTTTCTCCAAAAATAGAACAAAATAACACTTGTCATCATTTGACACCAGATACATACCCTTTCGTCTGCCCAATGCAATTGACACACTTTTTGATCAATTGGGCTATCAACTTTGAAGGCTCTGTTTGGTTGTTTGCCTCAACAGTGTAACAATCCTTTGCTATGTATGGCAAACTTTCTCCTACTTGTCGGTCTTCAGTGATGATAGAGCATAGCTATACACTTGGTTTTATTAACCATTTATCCACTTGGACAATATCAATCTGGCTTATCTGTGATATTTCAACCTGCTCCCTTTCCTCATTTTCCTTGATATCGAGGAAGTGCTTGGCCGTATTGATCTGGCCCATTGTCCCAGTGTCACTTTCCCTATATAGATCCAACAAGATTTCATCTATCAAGCCTAAAGTTTCTTCACAAGAGTTTCTCATTTCTTTGGCTCGTTCTCTGTTTTCTAATATACTATGCTCCCATGCCTTTAGCAAGATATTTCCTCTAGTTTTCTCTGGGATGGAAAGTATGGAACTACTAACCACTTCCTTTTTCGTCGTGGCTATAACTGCTTCTTGGTAAGCGACCCGAGTCGCCCCAACTTCTCTTTCTCTCAAAGAAATGTCTTCCAGCACTTGGTCAATGGTCTGGAAATGATTCTGGGTGGCTTCCACTTTAGCAAGTAAATCTTATTGAGCTACTGACACTCTTTTTCAGACCTCAATGGCTTGGGATTTGAATATCCCGATATCTATAACCTGGCTCTCGACGGAATTCAACTTTACTTGTAACTACCTTATCAATTTTTATTGTTGGCTTACCTGTGCCCAACTGGTTTGGGCCAATTGATGTGTTTTCTCGAGATCGGATCTAAGCTGCTCGATTTCCTTTTGATCGGTTGCTCTGGATTTTTCCAAACCTATGCTCACTTGATCTCTGGTATTTTCCTTTGTTGTAGCCAGCTTAGCCTCCAATTTACTGATTAAGCGGTTCTTTTGCTTTAACTGCTCCTTTAGAGATCCGATGGAATATTGGTTGGTTGTAGCAAAAGCCCCCAATGTCCCTGCTATATGAGTGGTGAATTCCTCCTTTTTCATGGCCTGCTTCTCAGTAAAGATCTTGCTTCAGGACAACCTTTCTCTTCTTATCGAAGAAAAATCCGTTCGCAGGCAACTCTTCTATAGTAATGGGCGTCAGTTCCTCACCGACAATCCATCTCACATCGGGGGTACCCTTTGTGAACTGTAGGGGAGTGATAGAAGCGATGGGACTGCCAATTTCTTTGGATAGTTTTCATGGGATAACAATCGTGTCTGGCTTGCTCGATGCGGGCGATGGCGTGACACTTACCCCTTGTGGGAGTACTTCTGCTTGGCTCTGGACTGACTCACCCGGTGCAACTTCTTTTGGGCTTCCTTCCTCTGGGTTGGGGATCTCGACTTCCTATTCTGGGTTCCCGATTTCTTCTGTCTTTTCCTGATTTTCCTCCCAGTCAAGACCTGAATCCTTAGGGTCCTTGGCTTCCATTTGTTGTATATCTATGTTCTGTGGGTTCTTACCCTGTAAAAATGGGGGAAGGTAGCTCTGTTGGTGTTTCTGAAACTTGAAAAGATTGTCCCTATCCCCAGGCGATAGGGCTTGAATCCGACTTAGGACCTCGACATAGGATCTCGCACCTTGAAAGATGTCATCATGAGGCGAGTGCTCATGTTCATATCTTTTCAGGCCACATGTGATTACTCACGACCTTATGTGGGTCATGTTTCCTGAACTCGATGTTGACCAATTTAAATTCCTCCAAGGCCATAGCCTCGACTTTGGCATGTCCGAAGTCTAATAAATAATATGTATTAAAATGAATAGGGAAGGGCGGCCATACCTTCTTCGAAAAACCTTTAAGTTCTTTGCTTATGCCAGTGAGCATGGTTTGCCTGGCGATTTCGCGGCATACCATCTTATCTGACATGAATAGTGGTAGAGCATATGGGGGAACAGAGGCGCCGAAAACCCTGATGTATGAAAACTCTGCTTCTACATACCAGTCAGCCACACTACTCAGGTTGGCCGCGATGCTATCTGAAATTCTGGGCGGTGGGTTACTGAAGATGGAGACATGCATCAGTACCATTACCAAATTGAAAATCTCATATATGAATTATGTGGCCTTATCTTCCCAAAGTTTCGAGTGATAGACATGGATAGGCCCAACATTAGATGGAGTCCAGCTCCATCTCATTAGAGGGAAAAGCATCATGAAACAAATAGCATCCATGACGTAGGCGAACATGAAAACGAAGTTGTCTTCTCGCTCGCCTTCTACGCTCGATATTCGGTAATTCGACGAGTTAGATTGTCTGACAATAGTTTGTCCCAGTCGAAAGAACAACCTTCAACGACTGTATAAATCAGAGGCACCCACAGGAGGAAAAAGTGTGTGGTGTCCTCCCTCCCATACAACCTACAGGCCATCATTTCTATATACTTGAATGGTAGCTCTAAAGAGGCGATTGAATAAATACCATTAGAATCTGCCATGAAGTTTGCAGGGTGTGAAACCCAATCCTTGATAAGATCGGGCAAGGTTATGCCATATTTCTTGCATTCCTTCTCCTTGAAACCTTCTAGAAACTTGGCATAGTATGCGAAGTTTGGTGTGGGTGACAACTGATACATTGCCTGCAAATGTTCCGGTCTAAAAGTCCCAACCGTCACCTTCTGTTCATTGATGATAGTCCTAGTCAGGATATCCACATGGTCTAGCGCCCATCTAATCATATCATAATAGGGAAGGAGTCGTGGCCTTGCCGCTATTTTGTGCATCTCTGCTTGAATGACGATTTTTTATTTGGTGGCCAAATCATCCTTCTCGTTATTGCTAGAATCATATGAACAATTCATCGATTCGGATTGAAGAATGTCGGAGATGTATGTCCAGGTTTTGACCGTATTAATACTTCGGGGTGAAGCATCATAAACAACATCTGAGGCTTGACCTGAACTCTTGGTAGCCGCCTTGGACGCTTTTCGTGGAGCCATGATAGAAAACTCTGTGTTCATATCTCCTGTAGTAAGAATTGTAAACACAGAAAGAAGTTATCCTGATGAAAAAAAAACTCTGCGCGCAAAATAGAAATAAAATTGAACAAATGAAAGAAACTTCCTTGCTTTAATCTTTCAACTTTGCACGAGTCCTTGCTAAAAGAACGGTCAAATTGTTTAATGGAAATATTTAGGCATGAAACAAGATCTTATTTTCCATTAACTCATCAAGATTAAAATCAATGCCATAAATGCTTAAAAGATTTGTGATAATAAAGAAATGTAGAAACATTCAAAAATCTCATTTGTAGACTGTGTACGTTAAAGGTCCTTTAAGGCATTAATTAATTTAGTCAATTCCCTCAACTTTGTACTTTCAACCCTTGAAACCTCTTTTTGGAGTTCGCGGTCTCGAATAATTTCGTTCCTAGTCATGAAGTCCAAAATACCCGAAATCGTGATGGCGCGATTTAGCTTTTTACCCGTGACGTTGCCAAGATTTTAGCTAATCCATGTCTAAATAGGAAAATCGTGACTTTGTGAACTGGAGTCACGAAGATGGGCTTTTGGAGGGGGTGATCGTCGAGTGGCGAAAGCACGATAACGTTTAAGCAGGGTTTAAAGGGTTTACTCTTGACACTAACCAGGGTAACTTTTGGAACCGTTTCGCAACTTCGCATATCGGAGTTTGAAAACCATGAGACTTGTAGCTTATGAAGCACGATGACACGAGATAAAAAAAAAGTGAAAACTTGCTTAACAGTTAAAAGACAGTGATTTAGAACTATAACGGCCATCGCCACTTCACAATTTGGGATACTGAGGTTTTCAGTCGGTAAAGATCCCGAAGTAAAAGACAGTCTGAAAACCAACTTTTGATTTTAAGAATTATATTTCACCCACTTGGAAAAGGCGGCTCCAACAATGTTCTCCACATCTATGGATATGTTAGTCATTTTCCATATGTTTGAAAAATCCCACCATACTAGTGTTGAGGAGGGGCCTATTGTTTGATCTACACTGAGCGATTCAACATACCCACCACCCAACTAGATTCCCACACTAAAAGAGGCCAACCACATACCAGAACACCGATGGTCAATAGTAAAAATATAATTTATAATATATGTTAATCTATTTTTCTTCAATTTCAACCAAAAGTGGGATAAAAAATACATTTTAGGTACAATTAGTTATGCATTAAAGTAATAATATTTTTCTAGCCACGTGATCAACACTATGATAGACCGAAACCCTTATTGGGATTGATTTGAACTTAGAATCCTTGTTGGTTCAACATTGTCCAATATCTGTTCATGTTGAATCTCCCCCTTCTATATTTGTGGGTTGATTATTCCAATGAATATGCAAATAAACAAAAATAAATAAAAAAGATCAATATAATGCTTTGATATGGTTCAACTATTGTTTGTGTGATATATATATATATATATATATATATATATATATATATANATAGATAGATAGATAGATAGATAGATAGATAGATAGATAGATAGATAGACAGATAGATATCTGTGTGTGTGTGTGTGTGTTTGTGATGGAAGTGACTCAAAATTTTCTAACACTCTACCACCCCATGCCAGAATATCCGCTCAGTGCACATGTGGACACAGATGGCAGAGGTGCAAAGGGATGAGAAGTGTGGGTATAGAACTTTATTAATTTTTTAGTTAAAATGTACAGATTATTAGTGAAAATGTTTTATGAGTAATTAATATTAAATTTAATCACTTTGGAGCTTCCACTTTTATATCCATAACAAACTCAACCTCTGATTGCAATATGACTCCTTACCTCGAGCGATTTGTGTGGTGATGCATGTAAAAATGTGGCACTCTGTGTGCAAAGGTTTGCCCTGACCATGGACATCTGTGGAATGTCTCTAGGTTGTTGCGTCTGTTGAAATAATTGCAAAATATATGAAGGATCAAACCCACAATTGAAAATGTTACTAAATCTAAAGAAGAATCTCAAGATGAGGAAGCTACCCTACAATTTCACCCCAAGAAGAGCATTTGATCAATACATTTACAACCCATTCTCCCTAATACAAATCAACTCTCCTCTGTTCTCTTATTTAATTTCTTTTATTTCTTGTCCTGAGCTTCCTAGGGTTAACTAAAATAAAGTGAGATTACAAAGAGAGAATTGCCAATTAGTCATGCCCACCACTTAATTTTGGCTCCCAATTTAGCACACCAACAATTGTATGGACTGAGGTTGATTGGTACTCTAACGTTCATGTCCAAGTTGATGATGGTAGCAAGGATTGTGTAAATTTGAAATATGAAGAAGTAAATTTGTGTAGGCAGAACGTCAGTTGCTGGTGGACTTAGATTGTAGGAGCACATGATGGTTATGAATGGGATCAAAAAATGAAGTTCAGGGGACTTAAGTTTTAGCCACGAGTAGATAGATGTTGTTGGGATGAAATCTATCAAGGATATTGTAACACCCTTATTTCCCCAGGTCTATAAATATAAGAATTATTATGACAAAACTATAGACATATATATTATGTGATCAGGAAAAGCAATGGACCTTGATTTATATTTTTTGTATTGTATATATTTGATTTTAATATAACAGAGAAATGTTGAGCTACTGTTGAAGGGATGGCCCTCACAGGTTACGATGTCGTGAGAGGGATGGTGCAAGAGGTGGGAAATTATTGATTGAGATGAATCTTCCACGCAGTTCCCTATCTAATTAAAAAAGTGCAGACCTAAACTATCCTCAGCTCTAAAAATTGATTATCAGTGAAGCTGGTAGTTGGAATAGTCCCCTAGGAAAGTTTAGGAAGGATGGGAAAGGTACCATCAAGATACTTCTAGCATGACCCACGAAATCCTAGGGTTGAGAAGACAGGACAAATAGGAGAGAACACACAAGGTGGGGATAGACCGAGAGTGGTTGGAGACAGACAGATGAGATTTTTGGCAAAAAACTCCCTGGAAGATCTTGTAGAAAATTCCTCTTGTGGCATTGTACCCTAGCTCGGGGTTGGATGGTTGTAGTAGAGCATAGATCAACCTTGACTATGGTTGGGTGGAGAACAGTTTACCCTACAATAGTGGCCAACATATCTCAGAAAGTTTAGATAAGTGCCTTGTATCGATTTTCTGTATTAACTAGAGCGCATGAATGGATTTGATGAATCTGTATAATGAATTTGAAGTCTAACTACAAATTTCTGGAGATGTCTTGTATGTGGGTAGAATGAATATATATCAATATGCATTGTATCTTAGCTATAGATAGTATCTATATCTATAGAAATAACTACAAACAAGAATTTATAAGATTTTTCTATGATTGGTACTGTGGGAGTGAGTATGCATAACTATATATATATATATATATATATATATATATATATATATATATATATATATATATATATATATATATGGGTATAAGTGTATGCCCCTGTGTGGTGTGGTTTTGAAATTTTGGTAGGGCACAAATATCTCTGGGGTGTGACGGAACCGAGGGACCCTAGGTGAGGAAATGAAATGCCTTCGAACCCAGGTGAAGAACTCTCGGAAACCCAAAAAACCATATACAGGAACACGAGAAAAACCCTCGCGAAAAAGGCTAAGTCTAGACTTAGACTATTAAGCCAATGGAGAAACCCTAATTCGACCGTAGATTTGGCATAATGATTAAATACAGGCCCTTTATCGAGACAAAGTCGAGACAAGATCTCAACCGTTGACCTGGCGACGTGAAGAGATCCTATGAAAACGTTGTCGCCCTCGCTCGACGACTTAAGGAGCTTAAAGGAATTGACACTTCATTTTTGCCACAAATTGAGACGTTTGTCGGAGTCGGTTGAGGAGTAGAAACAGTTGAGGACCCTGATGATACATAATGCAGGAATAGATTATTTTCTAGTAGGTGTCACAGAGTTGAACAAACTAGAAATTTTGAGTGTAAGATATTGTCTGCTAATTGAAATGCCATTCCACACTGCATTAGCATATCTAAGAGGGCGCAGAGTGTTGGATTCTTCTCTTGGCAATTGCATATACATGCTTCGACTCAAAGACTTGGACTTGCATGGAATGAGGATTAAATAATTATCATTTCCTCCAAGTTTTTGCCTCAATCTTCAACGCCTTAACATCAACTTTTGTCATGAACTACTGGAGGTTGGAGCATTGCCAACAATATTAGTATCTCTGCACTTGCAAGAATGTTACTCGCTGGAGGAAATAAGAGGGCTTTCTAGTCTTGCAAGACTTTGACTACTAGACATCAACGAGTGTAACGAAATAAAAGGGTTGCCTGGCATTGAGACGTAGACATATTTGGAGGAGTTGAGGGGGGCATTTGACTGTCATAAGCTCAGGAAGAGTGTAAGAAGGTTGGCCCAAGCAATAATAGATGGTAACAGAAAAATAAAATCTTGAGACTTCTTACAATTAAGGATTGTTTTGTGACTTCCAAGTCTGATTAATTGTTTTGTAACTTCCAAGTATAATGAATGTAGAAAAACATGTGAGTGTTTTCAATTCATTCCATTTCATATGTGACATATTCCAACTAATTTAAATTTAAATTGCATTTATAGAACAACCAAGATTGATTGTTGTTCCCAAAAAAATTAAACAAAAGTTGTATGCACATTCATTGTGCGTCGTACACGAGTTTGATGAATTTTGACATATGTAGCTTTACTAAATGTTGTATTCTAAATGTTTTATTTTTGGATTTTTAGTTAATTTTGTTAGAAATTGTTGGATATAAAGGTTTTAGTGGTTAATTTTGTATAATGAGAATGTCCTAAAAAAATTTTATTGCATTGAATTCATTTATGTATTCATAAATACAATTTAAATAAAAAGAAATTAAGATTTGATTCAGATTTGTATCATAAATACTTTAATAAATAAACAAATTCAATTCAATAATTTTAAAATATATAAATATAATAAATAAACAAATTCCATTGAAAATATGTTAACTTTTAAAATAGTATTAACATGAAGAAATAATGTTTTAAACATAAAATTTAAATCAAATATTTATGATTATTAATATAAATTTCATTTTAATATATTAAATAATTGATTAATAATTTTATTAAATTAATCGAAAATACAAGATGGCCATAAATCTTTCTCTCCCCTTCATAGATAGAATGTTTTTTTTTTTTTTCACATGTCACTTCTTTTTAAAAATTCACAACTTCATATTAACACCAAATTATATAAATGGTATACGTGTAAAGATAAACCTTTAGATTAAAATGTTATAAAACATTAAAAGAGATTATTATCTAATTAAAACACTTGTTTTAAAATATTAAAAGATGACGGACCTTAAAACACAATTTGTTATTACAAGATAAACCTTTAGATTAACATGTTCTAAAACATTAAAATAGATTCTTATCTACTTAAAACACTTGTTTTAAAATATTAAAAGATGACGGACCTTAAAACACAATTTGTTATTACAAGGAATTGAAATTTTCCTTTTTTTTTGCATAAACGTTTTTCTTTGGATACCTTGGTTTTAAATAAACAACCAACAATATATCAATTTTCAATTTTCAGTTAATTTGAATAACAAACTTATAGATACATTAATAACTTGTTGATATTCATCTAATTTATTCATTAATCTAATATTTGACATATTAATTCAAAAAGTAACTAAACATACTTATCGCACACTCTAATTAGCCATAACATTTGATATACATCATGAAGACTTCAATGTTTATAGTGGGAAAACAATTCCATAATGTGGAAAAAACCAATTTTAGAAAAGAGTATAGTAATGTTTATTAAAGAGAAACAATGTAGAAACAACATTGTGAAACCTATTCCTATTACCAACACAAATACATCTTAACTCTGAATTTATTAAGTACCAAGAAGAATAAAAAAACAATTGAGATGCAAATCTTTTAGTATCTGATAGATTTGGAGTTAAGATGAATATAGGTTGGATTTTATTATTGTGTAACAAGTAGAATTAAAGTAGGAGATTCGAGCGATATGATGTTTACCATCGATGAGACTTGTATGCAAAGAATGTGACAAACTAAAGAAATCTCTCATAGGCATGAAAATGGCTTGAAATCATTCTCCATCACATATCTGAAACACAACGCATGTGTTGCTAAAAGAGCCATTACTCCAAATCATGACGTGGACAAGTCTAACTTGAATGCATGTGCGATCAACCTTTATTTGCATAAATCCAAGTGATATATTGTAACATCCTGCTCTTGTGCGCATTGAGCGAACTTATTCTTTGAGTACACGTGCTTGCAAGTGATCTGGGTTACTCTATCTATTGGTCGTTTTGATTATGATTATGAGATATTATGGACTTGATGATATGTTATTTGGTTGTATTACATAGACTGGTGCTATTGACTGGGTTCTCCTAAGTGTGCAGGACTTTGGACTCGAGGATGTAGAGGCATCGATGAAACCCTTGGACTCCGGATTGAGTGAGGGAGTGGACTGTTGGGTTGAATATTGTTGATGTGACATATGTACATATTATTAGATGTTATGATGATTGATTATTATTACTGACATGATTCGTTGATGGATGCAGGCTGACGATATCTTGCCGACCAAACTCACATGTGGAGTAGAGGGGTCATGTAGGAAAACTAGAGACTTTGAGGGAGAGGTGTGGCAGAAGCCCTGCCACAACCTACTAGCGCTCCCACCATGACTCGAACTGTAGATTAACGATTACCTAGTTCGAGAAGACCCACAATGCCGTGAGGATAGACTGTGACAGTTGCTCATGATGATTCTAAGGGGTGTGCAATAAGGCAGGGGCCTTATTCCTTAGAGGCCCTTAGTTTCCCACAAGATCACTTGGCGGAGTATTGACTCCAAGGGTTTGACATCTACCAAAATCAGTCAAGAGGTGAGTGGCACCCTTGGAGCACATAATGCGTCCTGAAGGGCATGTCGCACAAGGAAAATGAAAAGAGGCAAGTGGCACCGTTGGAGCATGTAGTGCGTCCTAAAGGGCACGTCGCGCAAGGAAAATGGAAAGAGGCGAGTGGCACCCTCAGAGCACCTAGTGCATCCTGAAGGGCACGTTGTGATTTTAACTGGTAAGTGAATAAACCTAGACGACCTTAAAATGAATAATGTGATAAGTAAGATTTAAAAATATTTTTCCCTAATAAAAATGTCGCCCAACCTAGTAAAATTAAAATCTAGGTCTAAGTAGAACATGTGGTCAAAATAATAATAATAATAATAAATAAACATGTAACAAGAAGGGGGGTAGGAAATTCAATTTATTTATTAAAGTCAAAATTATAATGGAGGATTAAAATTTTAAAAAGGGAAATGTTTTTTTTTATCTATTTTTTCTAATTTAATTTTAGTTAAAAAGAAAAGAGGGTAAATTGTTGTTTCATCTACACTTGCTAAATTAATTTTTAATTAAAGAAGAAAAAGGTTAAATGGTTTCTTTATCTACACTTGCTAAATTGATTTTTAGTTAAAAAGGAAAAAGAGGGAAACTTAAAAGAGATAGTAAACGTAAAGAAAAAGGGGAAACCTAAAAAAAAGGGGAAACGTAAAGAAAAAGTTGAATGTCTAACTTAGTAAAGAATCTTGCCTTGGGAACTTGCTATTTATGAACTCAACTAGGAATTAAGTAAGGCGTACGTCATTTAAGATTTGTAAGGAAATATTGGGACACCAAGGAGCGTTTTTAGGAATGGTTTTAGGTGGGCGAGGGAAATAGGACTAAATAATTAATTAATAAAATTGATTTTATGGTGAAACTAGGGGATGGGTGACATGTGTACGGGGGAGGTTTTTTGAAATTAATTAACTAAAAAAGGAATTTAATGAGAATTTTGGAAACTAATTACTTAAAAACTCTATAACAAGGATGGAGGAGGGGGAGTATGGATCTGATCTTTTTGTGTAACATTACGCTGCTGAATTTTTACCTTGATTGAACTTTCTCTTGTGGGAGTTGGGATACCCAGCTCGGGTAATGAGTGGTAGCTCGACCTTGCAATGCGAGTTGGGTGCTAGCAGTTCTCTGGTATTGTGTGTGTGGCCCCTTTATGGCTCAAGGGCTTAGGGGGAAGATGAGTACCCCTAGCATTGGCTGGGAGGTACTAGTGAGGTCACATCAATTGACAAGCAAGAGTTGGACGAAGCATGCACGAGACAACAACTTCGGAGCATTCACGTTTGGCAAAGGTACGCTTTTAAATTTGTTACTTGCAATGAAATTTAATTTACACATGTTATTTTTTTGTGTTGGGTTGAAGATTTCATTGCCATGAGCTTTCTTGCAATTAGAGTTGGATTTCCTACGGTATTTTTCATCCCCTTCCTCGCTGTATTTTGAATTGATTTCCATGGAAAACCCAACTCTAATTGCAATGACTTCTCTGTGTTTGTTTTATTAATTATTACGAAGAAATTTGTGTTTTCCCCTTATCCCTTTAGTTATTAGTCTGTGCCTGAGTAGTCGGCCAGGAGCCGAATCGACGGTCATCACTGTGGTGTTTAAAGTCCTATAGATTCAAATGCCCTACTTTCCTATGCATGGATAATAAGTGAAGGATAAATTTCTCCCAGTTATCTGACTCTTACTTATCTCTACGTTTTTCTCTTATGATTAATCTCTAATCTTTGAGCCTTCTTATGAATGAGTATCTGTGCATTTTGATTGATCCATTCTCGAATGATTAGCCTTGCGCTATCTTGTGCTGAGTATCTCTGTGTTTTTGTTGATTTATCTCTGATCAAATAGTCTCTGCGATTTTGTTTGATTATCTGTGCACTTCGTCTCTACGACTTCTTGGCATATTATCTCTGTGCTTTCTGGAATGACTGTGTTTTAATTGTTGACAACGATTTTATTTTTGGGCGTTTTTCTTGGCATGTTACACAGAAATTACTCCACGAAATTATGAGTGATATCATGCATCTCATCATTTATTTTATAGATAGAAATTTTTTGTATTAATGAACAACCATTGTTGGAAGATTGGTTGTTGTCATTGATGTCAACCCTAGTAATGGGTTTGGGACCGCAAGATTGATGAAGTTATTTGGACATGAAGGAAAATGCACATGCATATACAACACCCATGGATGGATAGTATACATCATGTTGTTTCCGGTGGTATGTGGCACGTCACGTGGATC
>JZKD02S0192730.1:46645-68137 GCA_000966675.3 Picea glauca | reverse complement strand
TGCATATGTGGAAAGCAGTATGGACAGGTGGTAAGAATGCAAGAAATGACAGGTGGTAAGAATGCAAGAAATGACATAAGAATGCAACAATATATATATATGATATGATATCTCAAATTTGAATGAGTGATTTATCTCAAATTTAATTTTAAAAATGACCAAGCAGAAAAAGATATGCATTAGAAAAAAAAAAAGAATTGAAATAAAATAAACAAAATGTCTTGACATTCAGCATAGGTGAAGATAAAAATCTAGGAGCACATAAATATATAAGGGGACAAAAGAATAGTTTTATTTGGAATATATGAAAAAAGAATAGTTTGTTACATATTCCTAGAAATTTAAATGTGTTTGTCATATAGACTGGGATTGGGGCTCCTGCGGACCATACGAGAAATATGCACAAGAAATAGGATTGTGGAAAGAAGAAGTGGGAGACGGTAGAGTGTAATACATAAAAAGTAGAAATGGGAAGATATCAGTCTTTGGCTATAGATTTCTATTCAGAAAAGGTGGAATAACTGGATTGATAAACAAAGGACTATAAGTATAGATTTATAGAAATGGTACATATAATTATTTTTGCTATTTGCTTGTTGATGCCTTTTCCTGTTGGTTTTCGTTGTCGACCCGCTTGAATAACTGGATTGATAAAAAAAGGATTTATAGCGATGTTCCATATAGGTATTTTTGTTATTTGCTTGTTCATTCCTTTTCCTATTGGATTTCGTCGGCGACCCGTTTCAAGTTCATTTCAAGAAATTCTTCAATGTAGCTTCTCAAGGGGGCGACGTTGATGTCATTCTGGATTTTAATGCTGAAAATTTCATTTTCTAATTCACTTAGATCAATAGAAAGATTACACAGAGCCTGATGAATGTATCCATTCTGTACCAAATAGTTGACTAGCCAGTTGTCAACGTGTTCTTCATGATATTCAAGAATCCTGTAAATTTTTTCTAAAGACAACGCCTTAAAATTATCAACTTGTTTATCGAAAGATTTCTTGGTTAACACCAACGAGTTGACGATTAAGTTGTGGTCCTGGAATTTGTTGGTCCTTCTGGCTAAGTCTATTTTGGCGAGCTTTGTGAATAATGTTTCTTTCTTTGATATTTCTTGCTCACATGATTAGATGATGAGATACAGGTTCTTCACCTTCTCTTTCCAGCATGCTTCTAATTGAGTGAGCCATTTTTTTGAGGGGAGATCATGTTGTCTTCTTGTCGCGTCTGCCATGTTGTTGACATGAAAGGCAAAAGGGATGACCATGTGCAAATATAAAGTTTCTTCATTTTTTAAATCTGTATGTAGAAGTATGTGCCCTACTTCCGAGGTAATCCATATTTTGTGGTGTTTCCCAGGCCTTAGTAATCAATTCCATTCTTTTGTTGATATTTTTCTCCACATATCCTCTACACGACGTGAGGAAGCTAGAGGATCCTTTTAGCTTTGCTGCAGGGGTGCAGGAAGTCACAGGCATGGCTATTGCCAAAGGACTACCAAGCAATGGCATAGGAAACAAATCTTCCTCTAATTCCTTGATCCGGTCCTTTAGTCCAACATTCTCGGCCTCAATGACTCCAATGGAATCATGAAGAGCATCTCCAGTTGCTCTGTGAAGTCGAGAGATTTTGGACGACTGCATATTGACAAGGTTAATTTCTGAACGATGTTTTCTTTTCTTATTTTTTACATCTCTCTTTTCAATAATTAATTTTTTAGATTCACTTTCAAAAAGAACACTCTGGAATATGAAGGATTTATCTTCGTCAAAAATTTCGGTATCAACTATGTCCATTGGGTAGCTATGATGAATCGCATCTCCTGACTAATCAAGGTTGCATAATATGCTATCCAGATCAGCGTCAATATCCATGTTTTCACTCTCAATTTCGGGCTCCTCTGCCTCCCCTACAATTATTTTTCCCTTCTTCTGAAGGGGAAGCTTGTGAGAATTATCAATTTTAGGATGAACCTTGTCTGTTTGAAGAACTTTGGGTTGCTTTGTTACTGTGGCAGGCCTTTGGAGTGATGCTTTGTTACTATGGTGGTTCTGGTCCTCAAGCCCGAAGATGTTCACTATATCTCTACATAACTGCTGTGGAGCTACTTCCAGTAGTTTATGAAAACATCGTTTTGCTCCAGACACTGGTTGAAATGAACAAATGGAGGGGATAATATAACCCCTTGGAAATGTTGGTTCAATGCGTGCGAATGGAAAATATCCTCAAGCTCTTCACTCATTAATGACAATCTCTATGTGTGTTGTATGGTGAGCTGTTAGAAGTAAAGCTTAATGATTGCATACTTAGAAGTGCGAAGGTGGCGGTTACGACGAAGAACATTTAAGGATTGGAGGTTTCATGAATGAACCAAGATGACGATGTGTAAATGACATTCCATGGTATTTGAAATTAACACTAGGAAGGGATAACAAAAGCCTCCACAAATATTGGTTTAGTGCACATTAATGACAGATTTTCTTGAGCCTTGTGTCCATTAATGACAATTTACACGGTCCTTGCACATCGAGTTGTTAGCATTACAGATTTAGAACCAAATTATATATATATATATATATATATATATATATAAATATATATACATAAATAAATAAACAATATTTTTTATTATAGACAGGGGGGAAGGGGACGGAGATGGGGAAGAGCAATCAAGGAAGAAATGGCCAAGTCTGAAAAGTGGTCGAACGAGCTTCAAAATAAGTTTACAAGAGATAGTGAGGACATGTGAGTGTCCAACGGTGAAATTGCATGAGTCATAATTTTTTACTGCAAAACACGTAAAATGGAAGAGGGCATGATGGTGTAGTTCAGCGGACGGTTTGTATATTTGTGGAATTGTGGGAAAGTGGCTAAGTATGCAATAGGGAAATGTCAGGCAGGCTCGTTTTCGAAACTAGGGTTAGAAGATTTCGTGAACGGGCCAACTCAAGGTCTCGTGAATGACATTCCAATTCTTAGTAGCCTGCAGAGCAGTGTGACTTTGTGTAGGATTTCAGGGAGCATAGCAAAGGGAAGCATGTACAATCTTTGGATCATAGGTTCTCGGGTTGGCGGGCTCAAAATTGGGCCTCTATTGCTTCGTGCCTTACAAATAGTACCCAGAATTCTTCGATATACAAATTGAGAAGTAGACTTACAGGCTCAACATTTCACTTCTATTGTTCTATGTCCTCCAATCAACACTCAGAGTTTCGTGATATACAAATTGACAGACCGACTGCAGGGCTGGTAAGCCCAGGATTGCGATTGTTTACGGATCGAAGTTCCGCGATCTATAAATTTTGATATTGTACAATTTAATTGGTTGGTTGGACATTGCACTTGTATCGGTCCTTGTCCTCCAAACAACACTCATAGTTCCGCGATATACAAATTGACAGATGAACTTCCATCCTTAGACACTTTTTGGATCGCGGGTTCTCGGGCTAGCGTACTCAAAATTGGGTCTCTATTGTTCTATGTCCTACAAATAGCAGGCAAAGTTCTGTGATATACAAATTGACAGATGGAATCCAGGACTGGCGGGCTCAAGATTTTGATTGTCTACATGTATAACATATATCATATATGTTATATATCTAACATTATCTAAAAAAATTATTTTCAAGTACTAAATTATGAATATTAAATATTGATATTGTACAATTTAATTACACAAAATTATCAAATGAGTCACAAGCTTCGAGTTTGGGTCCAATTGTAGATCACCGAAGTTTCAGGTGAAGGATGTGTATCACACACATGGGGCATGAGAGCTGGATGGTGCCGAAAAAGGAACTCGCGACCATAAAATTCGCGAACTATGAAAACGAATGGTAGTCGGTTGGACTCATGATGTAGAGATATAGATGGACATGAAAGCTTCCACTCCGCCGTTTGGGAACCCCTGACCATAGACATGGATTACCCAAGTTTTGGATGCAATATGTACACTTGGAACACGGGGAATGAGAGTTCGATAAGGCGTAGCCAAGAACCTACGGCCATAAAATTGGCTAAGGAAACGAAAGCGCTTGTGCAACACTAACTGTGTGGTGACCAGACTAGTATGTGTACAAATCAGGGAAAACTAAATATGCACCTTTATAAAGTATGTACGGATCTCCACTTTTTTTATAGTGGGTTCTCGGGTTGGCAGGCTCAAAATTGGGCCTCTATTGTTATGTGTCCTACAAATAGCACCTAGATTTCCGCAATATACAAATTGACATACGGACTCCAGGACTGGCGGGTTCAATATTGTGATTGTCTACATGTATAACATATAACATATATATTATACAGCAAACAATATCTAAGAACATTATTTTCAAGTACTAAATTATTAATATTAAATATTGATATTCTACAATTTAATTAAACAAAGTTATCAAATGAGTCGCAAGCTTCGAGTCCGAGTCCAATTGTAGATCACTTCAGTTTCAGGTACAAGATGTATACCACGTACACGGGGCATGAGAGTTGGATGGCGCCCACAAAGGAACTCGCGGCCATAAAATTCACTAACTATGAAAATGAATGGTGGTCGGTTGGACTCGTGATGTAGAGATATAGATGGACATGAAATCTGGTACTCCACTGTCTGGGAACCCGTGAGCATAGACATGGATTACCCAAGTTTTGGATGCAAGATGTACACTCGAAACATGGGGAATAAGAGTTCGATACCGCGTAGCCGAGAACCCGCGGGCATAAAATTGGCTAAGGAAACGAAAGTGCTCGGTCGGACTCATGGTGCATATTTCATAATTCATGTGCAACATCAATTGTGTTGTGACCAAACCGGTATGTATACAAACCAGGAAAAACTAAATATGTACCTTTATAAAGTATGGCCATGATATTTTATAGAGCATGTATGGATATCGCATTCCATACTTGGCCACTTTGTGGATAACGGGTTCTCGGGCTGGCGAGATAAAAAATAGGCCTCTATTGTTTTGTGTCCTACAAATAGTACCCAGAGTTTCGCGATATACAAATTCACAAGCGAACTTGCGGGCTAGTCGATATTTTATAGAGCATGTACACTTTTTGGATCACGGGTTCTCGGGCTGGCGGGCTAAAAAACGGGCCTCTGTTGTTCCATGGTTATCATTTTATAGAGCATGTACACTTTTTGGATCACAGGTTCTTGGGCTGGAGGGATAAAAAATGGGCCTCTATTGTTCTGTGCCTTACAAATAGCACCCAGAATTCCACGATATACAAATTTACAAGAAGACTTGTGGGCTAGTTGGCTCAACATTGTACTTCTATTGAGTTCCGCGATATATAAATTGACATATGGACTCCAGCGTTGGCGGGCTCCGAGAAAGTAACAATACATACTAAATATGTACTTTTATAAACTATAGACATGACATTTTATAGAGCATGTACAGATCCCTTATTTCATACTTAGCCACTTTTTTGTATTATGGACTGGTTGGCTCAACATTGCACTTATATTGTCCCGTGTCCTCCAAACAACATTCGGAGTTCTGTGATATACAAATCGATAGACGGACTCTAGAACTGGAAGAATCAAGATTGAATATGTATTACACATTACATGTAATATGTATCGTAGGTTATCAGGTTAGCAAGCTCTAAATATCCACTTTTTGGATTGCGGGTTCTTAGGCTGGCGGATTGAAAATTGGGCCTATATTGTTCTGTGTGCTTCAAACAACACCCAAGTTGCACGATATACAAATTGAGAAGCGAATTTGTGGACTGGTTGGCTCAACATTGCACTTTTATTGATCTGTGTCCTCCAAACAACACTCAGAGTTCTGCGATATACAAATTGACAAATAGACTCCATGACTGGCGGGCTCAAAATTGAATATGTATTACACATTACATGTAATATGTAATACATATTAGATGTATTATGTACAATATGAAATGGGCAAGTGGACGGTCGGGCTGGCGATGTAAAAGTAAGTGGAAATATGAACACGTGTATCCGCTAGTTCCGGACCTAAAATTTTTTTGAGGAACAAGTAATCCATACTAAATATGTACTTTTATAAAGTATGGATATCAGATTTTATAGAGCATGTACGGATCTGTCATTCCATACTTAGCCACTTTTTGGATCATGGGTTCTCGGGCTGGTGGGCTGAAAATTGGGCCTCTATTGTTTCGTGTCCTACAAATAGCACCCAGATTTCTGCGATATACAAGTTGGCAAGAGGACTTCAGGCTGGCTCCCTCAACATTGCACTTCTATTGTTCTGTGTTCTCCACGTAGCACTGGGAGTTCCATGATATACAAATTGACAGACGGACTCCAGGACTGGTAGGTTCAAGATTGCGATTGTCTACATGTATAACATATAACATATATGTTATATAGCTAACATTATCTAAAAACATTATTTTCAAGTACTAAATTATTAATAATAAATATTGATATTGTACAATTTAATTAAAGAAAATTATCAAATGAGTCGCAAGCTTCGAGTCCGGGTCCAATTGTAGATCACTGAAGTTTCGGGAGCAAGATGTATACCACGCACACTGTTAAAACAATTTTTAAAGTCTTTATCTCTAAAACTAAAACTTTCCTTTTTCAGATTTTGGATTTTCACAAAGCATAACCCTTGCTGTCATTTTCAAAAGCCCGGTACTGAAATACTGACAAAGCTTTATTCTTTAAAAAAATCAACGGCAAAAAAAAAAAAGCATTTTAAAAGTCCCGACGCACATTTTTTGGGATTCGGGTCTACCTAAAATCATATGTTTTCCATACATATTGAATCACGAAATCCTGATCCCCGATTTCCCAAAAAAAATGCAAGTTAGTTTTTAATCCTCATTAATTAATTTACTAATACGAAAGTTAAAGCCTAATGTAATCTCATCGTGATTTCACAATTTCGGGAATTGGGGTTTAGAGATGACATACCTCATGTATCCATGATTCTCGAAACCCCGAAATGCGAAGTTGCGAACCATAATCAGCGTTTAAAATGAACTAACTCTTTTTTATAAAACACGATTAATGGTAATTAAACTTCTTAGGTTTTTTCTCATTTTCGATTCCGTTGAATGAAATCTTACGAATTTTGAATCTGGGATTGCCAAAATATGGCCACACTGATAACGGATAACTGATGATTTATGTAACACTAATGCGTATCTCAGAATTATTCACTACATTAAAGGTATTAAGTTCTTGACAGTTGCGTCAGTACCTTCACCATTAAATGAGTTAAAAGAGAATTAAAGGCCTGTGTTTTGCAACTTATGCTTGTTCTGTCTTTCAAAGGTGATTCACATTTAGCTAAGCTCATACGCTTCTTTTCTATGACAGGTTTTCCTTCTAACATAAAGCTATGGCGCCAATGAAAGCACCGAAGAAGAGTGAAGATACAGAGAAGATGCGTAACTCAGAAGGAGATATCATATCCAACACTATGCCACATGCCACTGACTCAATTAAATCCGGGAGAGAAATCCATGAACTCCTGGATTACGAAATCAAAAATTCCCCTGCTGATTCCAAGAATCACTTTCGGGATATAGCAGAATCAGAGCTTCATAAGATCGTAGCACACCCTCATCTCACGACATACAATGATATGATCAATTGGGCCTTGGAGAAGGTTGATATCCCAATGCGAAGCATTTACAACGATCAAGAGGTCGTTGTCGGCTCATTCAGGCGAGAGTATATACAAGTAATGTACAAACTCTCACCAAATCCGAATTACATTTATAATGCCAAATTTATAGCTGAGTTTCAAAGGAAAGAATGTACTGAGGCAGACCAAACATATCATGATCATATTAAAGGATGGTGGAGATGTCCATCAAAATTTAGGGCCGATTCCCATGGAATTTATGCCACAACATCTTTGAACGAGTACATGGTCTATGTAGCCATTATGCTGTGTAGACTCTTCGGGAAAAAGGATCCTTGCCATTTCCCTGCAGAATGGGTGCCCCGTTTATAAGAAGCATCAGAAGGATACACTTTTAACTGGAGAAAGATTTTGTCTGATAACCTAGCCTAAGAGGTTTCAAATTATAGAGTTGCAAGATCCAAAGGTCAGCTAGTGGCCTTTTACATGTCGACATACATCATGGACGCAATCTGCTTTGTGACTCCATTTCCCCTGATGAATTGGAATTGGAACATAACCTGCCCCAAACCCATTCACGAGTATCACTCTGTGCTATGGGAAGAAAATGATAAGAATGTGTTTTATGAAATTTTTCATTTCATAGTAATTCCAATGCATAAAATGTTTTACAGCTGTGAACCCCCTCGCATTTCTGAGACAATCTCAGAAGACCTCAAAGCAATAGCTGACTAGTTCATTGATGAAAAATTCTCTTATATCATGGTTTATGGGTGCTCAATCCCCCCTCATGCGCTTCCAAAATTCCTCCTGGACAGATTGGTGTGTAGAGAGGTAGCACATCAAATAGTAAAAGGCGGTATTGGAATAGAGCTAAAGGCAACTCAAAAGAATTCCTAGCCAATCTTCCCTGTACATATCGAGAGATTTTCATTGCAAAACCTAGGTCATTCTAAAGTGGAAGCAGAAGCACTGGAAGAGGTTAAACTGGTAAATATTGAACATAAAAAACATGACCCTTATCAACTAGTGAACAGACATTTGATGCACTACAATATGAAAGCTTATGAACATGAAGAGTCTGTTTATGATGATATATTCAAAGAGGTTAAAAGCTATGAGGAGGTGTTGAAAAGGGTACAGGCCTTATCACCCATCTTATAGACTGGTTTCATGTCCTTCCAAGGTCACAGGCGAAGTTGTTTGCCAAATATTTTGCAGGGTGAATCCATGACCTCCCCTCCAGAGCAGGAAGGGCCTCCCCCAGTTTTTGAAACAGAGTTGCAAGATACAACAACTGCAAATGAAAAAATGAAGGAGATCGAAATGCCTTCACAAGAAACAGAGGAATCAGAGTCTAGGAAAGATAAGGAGTTGGAAACATCCCTAGAAATCCTTGAGGATTTTCCCAAAAAAGTAGGAGGAATAACATCAACGGAGATTGGAAGTCCTATTACTTCTTTGACCCCTTTGCAGTCTACTTATGGTAACCCCCAAATGAAATTCCTTTACATTGGTGATCTCAAACCTATTTCTAGGGATGAGATTCCTTCCTCTGATTACTTTTTTAGCAAAAAGAGGAAGGCTATCCTGAAACAGGAAATGCATCCAAGAGGAGATAAGACGATAAAAACGCACAAGATCATCATAGATGGACAAAAACTTCAAGAAGGGGAATTCACTACAGAAATAGTAGGCACAATGGGAGCCTTAGCATCGACAAATTTGTACTCTGTGGGTAATTTGACAACTATGTTGCAGCAAAAAGATCAGATGATAGCTTAGCTACAAAGTCAATTAAAGGAGACTAAAAGAAGTATCAGTCGGGAGATAAACAAGGGTCTAGAATGAGCCAGATTCAATGACATTCAAGAGATTCAAAAACTGAAAGCAAGCTTAGATGAAGCAAACCTGAAGATACAGGCCAGTCAAGCATAGGCCCTACAACAAGAAGAAATGAATGGACAATTACAAAATAAGATTAATTCCATTCAAAATCAATTGATAGAGATGGAAACTTTCCAAGCCTAGGCATTGGAAATACATGCAAAAATAGAAAAAGAGCAACAGGGATTGATCTCTAAGCTAGAAATTATTCAGACTTACTTTCAGGAGACAAGAAAATCCTTGGAGAGTATTCTCCTGAAAGAGAGAGAAGCAAAAGTAGCCAGAATCACTTTTCAAAAGGCAGTGACTCTTTCAACAAAAGAGGAGATCGGAAAGACTCATAAGTTATTTGTTTCAGAGAAGATCAAAGGGGATATAATATTCAAGGTTTGGGAGGCAAGCCTCGCCGAAAACAAGAGAATAACCAAAGAGGTTAACGATGATTGCCAAGCAATTTTCTATCTTCTAGATAAGGCTTCGTTGAACATTGGAAGAGACAACTGTCCTAGGTTATTAGGAGAAATTAACATTGGTAAGAATCAGTTAATATTCAAGGAGGATCTGGGAGAAATTCAGGTAGAGATCTCATAGACAAAGGTAATTGATGTTACATAGATTAATAGATGGATAGTGAGGCCGAATTTAAAGTTACAAACTATTGAGTTTACAGGGAAGATAGTTGACGACCGTCTACCAGGACTACAGAGAAAATTCTTCCTATTTGAGGCGAAAGATATTCTAGAGGCTCCTAGAGTGTTGGTGCACCTCCTGGGAAAATGTATTGATTGTCTCAAAAAATAAGAAGCAGTTTCATCAACAAAGAAGTAAAGTATTATTTTGAAAATTTCATCATCGAAATTTATCAAAGAAGATAAAGATATAAATATAAATGGTTAAGTATTCCACATTCATGTAACCATTAGTCTTCGGAAGTTAGTTAATCACCAACAGAAAAAAGGTTTGGTGATCATGTATAAATATAATTTCACAAGACCGAGAAGAGGCTTTTTTGGTTTTTGGGGAGCCAATTGTATTAGAAGTTTTCCGACTTATAATGATATAGATAATGCAGAATAGATTCTGAATTCTATCAACTTGAAGCTATGTGTTCCTTTACTCCATTTTTAATATCTTTCAACAACTTTCTTTTCATGTCTTTCTAATGAATGATCAGCTATAATTTAACTCAAACTTCTATTGTGGTTTGAATTTATTTAATTATCTAATCATTTACAGTTTTTCCTATGTGATTGCTATCAATAGTTTCAAGACCTGTAGGTCATTTGGATGGTTATATTTTATATTTCATTAGAAACCTCATTTTCCTCTCCTTCTTATGTTATGATATGGGATTCTTTCGTTGATTAAAGCCTCATATTTTTCGACAGCGTTACTTTTGTTATTTTACTATTCCCAAAATTGTTTCAAGTACAGGAAACAACCTCTACTGTTATTGTGTTATAATTTTGAGTTCCAAAACTCATTTTCTATTTCATCCCTCAAAACTGAAGCAACAAATCTTTAAACATTTTATAATTCAATAAAATTTTACCCCTCATGATTGTCCCAAATAATAGACAGCCTAATGTAGAACCTGGCCTTCAAGATCAAACTAGCATTTCTTTGAACTTATTTAATACTATCCCGCAAACAAAAACTACTTGGGTCGAATTAGAATGCTCATGGACAATTGTCGAGAGAGACATTAGCATCCAAGAGAAATGGGAAGCTAGACAGAGACAGTTGAGAAACCAACCCTGATTTATCCTTCACATTTGTTTCCTACTCCTTAATTCTCTTTATCTTTTTGAATGCCTTGACGATATACTTTAGAGCCTTAAAGTATAAAGTCAAGAATAACACACATGAGGCATGAGAGTTGGATGGTGCCCACAAAGGACCCTGCGACCATAAAATTCACAAACTATGAAAATGAACGATGTTCGGTGGGAATCGTGATGTAGAGATATAAATAGACATGAAATATGCCACTCTGTTGTCTGGGAACCTGCAAGCATAAACATGGATTACCCAGGTTTTGGATGCAATATGTACACTCAGAACACGGGGAACGAGAGTTCGATAACATGTAGCGGGAAACCCGTAGGCATAAAATTGGCTAAGGAAACGAAAGGGCTCGGTCAAACTCGTAGTGCATATTTCATAATTCATGTGCAACACCAACTGTGTGGTGACCAGACCAGTATGTGTACAAACCAAGGAAAACTAAATATGTACCTTTATAAAGTATGGACATGAGATTTTATAGAGCATGTACGGATATCACATTCCATACTTGGCCACTTTGTGGATCGCGGGTTTTTAGGCTAGTGGGCTCAAAAAATAGGCCTTTATTGTTCTGTGTCCTACAAATAGCACCCAGAGTTCCGCGATATACAAATTGAAAAAAGGAATTGTGGGGTGGCTGATATTTTATAAAGCATGTACACTTTTTGGATAGTGGGTTCTCGGGCTAGTGGGATAAAAAATGGGCCTCTATTGTTCCATGTCTTGCAAGTAACACCCAGAATTCCGTGATATACAAATTGATAAGCGGACTTGCGGGCTGGTTGGTTCAACATTGTACTTCTAGTGATTTCCATGATATACAAATTGACAGACAGACTCCAGGGTTGGCAGGCTCCCAGAAACGAGCAATACATACTAAATATGTATAGATCCCTTATTCCATACTTAGCCACTTTTTTGGATCATGAAATTGCGGGCTGTAAATTGAGCCTCTAATGTTCAGTGCCTGCAAATAACACCCATAGTTACGTGATATACAAATTGACAAGTGGACTTGCAGGATGGCTGGCTCAACATTGCACTTCTATTGGATCACGGACTTGTGGGCTGGCTAGCTCAACATTGTACTTCTATTGAGTTCTGCGATATACAAATTGACAGACAGACTCCAGGGCTGGTGGGCTCCGCAAAACGAGAAATACATACTAAATATGTACATTTATAAAGTATTGACATGACATGTTATAGAGCATGTACAGATCCCTTATTCCATACTTAGCCACTTTTTTGGATCGCGGCCTTGCGGGTTGGCGAGCTCTAAATTGGGCCTCTAATGTTTTGTGCCCTACAAATAGCACCCAGAGTTGCGTGATATACAAATTGAAAAGAAGACTTGCAGGCTCCCTAGTTCAATATTGCACTTCTATTGTTCTGTGTCCTCCAAACAACATTTAGAGTTCCGCGATATACAAATTGACAGACAGACTCCAGGACTGGTGAGCTCAAGATTGAATATGTATTACACACATGAAGAAAAGTGAATGTAGAGGAAGATATGTAGTGTCGAAGGAGGCACAAAAAAAAAACACAGCTGCAAACTAGTTCAACAAATACAGATAGAGTAAACGAAAAACTATTTAATATGGAACATGGGCAGAAAAAAGGCACCTTTGCATGGATTCCTCTACATCTTTGGTTAGGAGTTATTTTCAACGTCTAGTTTTCCCGTTTGTTTCTATGAACCAAAGTACAAAACAAAAGGGATATGAACATAAGTTAACATGTAAAGAAAAATGCAAGTGCTATGTACATATACTAAAAAAAATAGAATAAGATGAATAGAGTAACATATAGTTTTTAGAAGAATGTACCTTTTTTTTTTTTTGTAATGTATGTTTTATAATTCAAGTACAACACCAACTGTATGGTGACCAGACTAGTATATGTACAAATCAGGGAAAACTAAGAAGCTGGATAATTTGTTGTTTTTTTTTTTTTTGCAACAAGCTATACAGATATGCTTTGAAACATAGAAATATGACTTTGCAATATGTTTGATGTATATCTCATAATTCAAGTGAAATACCAATTGTATCGTGATCAAACCAATATGTGTCTAAGATAAACATATTGTATTGAGGAAGGGGCACATTCGACCACACATGGTCAATAAGTGCGTTTTGCAGATGGCTTGTGTTGTTCAAAAGAAAGCGGAGATTGTATTTGCACATGTAGTTTCCCAATTCTTTTGTTCTACCATTATTTTGTAGCATGTCAATATTGAAGTCTCCTACAAATACAATGGGTTTGTTCAGATGTAAATGGCCCAATGCATTGGAAATAACATCTACTATGTTGGAGAATGTTGCATCGAGAGCAGGATACAGATTCAGTATTGCAACTTTTGTTTCATGTAAAAAAAAAATTGCAAGAACCACCTCAGCATTCTTTTCTTCGATATGTATATGGTCCAAAATTGGTACATGTTTTTTCACCAATATCATCACCCCATGTGTAATGTAACTTGATATGCAATTGTGATTTGGGAATTGTTTGTTCTGCATGCATAATGCCATGTATGTTTCCTGCAAGCACAAAATATCGGATTGCATTATATCATAGTCATTGAGTATATCATCCATGTGTGCATTTAAGTTGCGTGTGTTAAGAAAGAGAATTGATACAGATGAATTTGTTTGTATGAATTGGTAATCATAGTGCACTTGCCATTTTGCGGTGGTCCTGAGTCATTCCATTTCAATATCAAATTTTTGTTTGACTTTGAAGTTATCTTTTGTAAGAGGACTTAGTAAATGCAAGGAGTCTATGCTTCTGACACGGGAAAGTGTTGTGCATACAAGTCCATGTATCTGAATTCCAGTAGGCTGAAATGCAACATTATCCAGTGTAGTCCTTGCGATCTGTGGACTGTACGTGCACATGCAAATTTAATCAGAAACTGTTTTCGAATCTTCAATTGACCTATCTTTGTTGATGTCAATACTGGCTTTGATATTCGCAAAATAGCTTTCCAATCGCTTCCAGTGTTTGAATTATATAGATAAGCCAACTTGCTTGCTTGTCACTTGCCTATATGCGTTTCATGGAACTTAATCCAAAGGACATCAAGTTTTTCTGTTTTCGTAAGCCTTTGAGTATTCCATCTGCACCATTGACCAAGCCATCTTGTGAATCATAGTTACAGGCATATATTTCAACCAACATTTCTAATTTGAGGACAAGCTGCAAAGGTAAAGTGGTTGTATGTTCATGATGTGGCACATTTCCATGGTTGTCTTCTTCCAAGTCAATTGAATTGATGATGATATCATCTCCAGGCATGAGCAATAGCATGTGGTTGTTATGCATTGCAACATCCTTATTTGTGTAGAACATGTAAGGGAACATTGGGTCTGTTGATGCAAGCCACAAGCACCTTGAATTGATATATGTTAAGTCATCATATGTTTGGCTATTTGTCTGCATTCTATTCATAATTGCAATGAATGTTCCATCTGCCTGGCGCATTGTAGTATGCAATTAAAATAATTTAATATTGTCTCTCTAGAAGTCATGCGTTACTGTTTGCATGTCAACGGTAGATTGTTCAAATATCAAAGAATCTTGGATGGGTTGTGCCTGGTAAAGATCCCCACAGAATATCATGTCAATGTTTCTAAAGTATTTCGTGTGCACATGTTTTATGCTTCTTAGTCGGTTGGCCATGGAATACAAGAACCAACTTCTAATCAAAGATGCTTCATCTATAAAGACAAGTTGGAATTCGTCATAAATCTTAGACAATGTATCCAACATTTCCTTGCTAAGTGGAAGAAACTGTGACTTGTTAAAAGGCATTAAAAATGCAGAGTGGATTGTTGTTCCACCTGCATCATATGCAACTTTTCCTGTGTATGCAACTATTGGGCCCTTTGGTTTCATAGGATCAGAAGAATTGTTTGAATCATAGACTCGTATAAGCATTTGAACAATTCTTTCACTGTGAATGTCTTGCCTGTTCCTTCTCTGCCTGTAAGGAACAAGTGCACAAGTGTGTCCATGTTCAAGTATTTTTTAAGAGCAATGTCCTTTAGAATTGCTTGTTGTTATCGACTTAGCAGACGTCTTATTTTGTGGTCTTCACTATTTTCAATTAGGAAATGATGTTTTGTGACTTGAAAACCAAGATTGATATCTTTTTCACTTCCACCAGCTGGAGGATGAGGCAAATCGGCTTGTAAGTCATAGGACTCGCAAGGAGTTCTGGTTGTTTTTCGGTTTGTGAATGTCTCATCAAAATTGTCAGGGTTTTCTAGCTCATTAACTGCAATTTCTAGATCACCCCATGTTGGATTAAGATTGTAGATAAATATAGCTTCATTGATGTGCACTATAGTCTCAGAGGCAACATACGTAGCCTCCCATGTAGAGAAGTTATGTTTTAATGTCTTTTCGTTTTCATCGAACATAACGTACAACAATAGTTTTTCTCTACAATAATTTTCATAGTCAGAATGTTTATTGTATTTGACAAACCGTATCACAGAGGCTTTTTTTCTTTTTGATATGGGTGCACCATTTTTTTTGTAATGCGATACGAATTATGCTAAGCAGATATGCCTAATAGGAGATGGACGTTGGAGGTAATAATCAACAATAGAGAGACATAACACGCCTTCTGAATTGTCAGGCTCTTGTTCTAGCAAAACCGGTGGTTTAAGAAAAAATGTGCATTTCTCAAGTGGAGATGTATTTATGAAGACATAGTTTCTTAAACTACAAGTGAGGAGCAGAGAAAGTGCAATGTGAACTGCTTGCTGAGAAGACATTTGTTGAAGATTAAGAAATGTATTTCCAAGTGTGTGTATCATTTGTATGGCATCAATATGACTTCTTTCATGTTCTTTGCTTATTCCTCTGAATGCACTTGTCATAGATTTGTCAACCTTTGTCATATATGAGGTATAGTACGATGTTGCAACAGATGCATTGAGCACGTATTGCACATCTGTATTTTCTTTCCACATAACTGGCATGTCCTTGGAGAAATTGTTGTTCCAAATATGGGAAAGTTTTTTGTTTAAGGAAAACTGTTGGTTGTTTAAGCGTACATTGTATGCCTTGGATGTACTCATCTTCTGATAGATTTAGCTCTGTCAAGAAGGCATCGAATCTCATCAGCTCATCAAATTCTCCTTGTTCTAGAAATGAGAACAAGGATTTAGATTTCTCAACAACAACATTGTCCTCTAAACTAAGTGGCTCTATGATTATTGTAGCTCTCATTGGCGGCACAGGAAAGTTGTATCTGCAATGCGAGTTTTTTCGTTTTCTACAACTTCTTGTATGGTAATGTCTATGAGATTTGGCAAGTTCTGGATCCAAATGATCTATGTTGCATGTTATGTATTTCTCCACAAATTTCTTGATCTCTAAATTGTGTTCAACTCCATAGAATGGTGCACCCTCTATCCACAACAGTGCATGGTCATATTCATTTCCCCTGTTCTGGAAATCAGTCACAAAAAAGTAGTCCGATATTTTTCCGAAAAACGTTTCATCATGTCATATTAATTGTCTCAAATAATTTATTCTATGTTTATAGTAGCGAGTACATGTCGCTGGGTCTTTTCTTATGAGGTAGTCAATGTCATTATTTTCCAGTGTATCAGTTTGTTTTTTATGTTTCTTGTTCCTATGCAGGTTAGATACGATAGCTACCAATGGTTCCCAGCAATGCTCTGCACTTGTAAATGTGATGAAAAATGTTGGTGGGCCCAATTGTCGAATCATTGCAAAAATAGTTTTTTTGTTTTGTTGTAAATAGTCAGGAGAGGTGCGAATGTTTTTGAAATCTATGTTTCCAATATCAGATTTTAGAATTTTTTCTAGGTTTACTTTGTACTTGACATCCTTGGCCAACAACTTTCTTCCTTGTAACTGGCATTTTCTTATTTGGACCCACATGCAGGAGGGAACTTTTTCTATTATTATGCGCATTGTTTTGAAAAAAAAATTTGTTATGTGATAGGAGAAGTCACCGCTTGAATGTAGCAACTCCCATGGGACTATTTTATGATAATTGAATCGTTTTGTAATTTCAGTGGCATGTGGATCTCCATAGAAGAGTGTTGGGAAGTTCATTTCCTCAACGAATTTGTCCTTGAATATTCCAAGTGGACGCTGCCCCTCAACAGGTGCAATTTTGACAATCTTGTCTTGTAAGTCACAAATGCACTGTGAATCAGTGAATCCATGCACCAATGTCTCTGTAGGTGTTTCATTCTCTGATTCATCACGTGTATCAAATTCACTAGCATTTTCAAGAGTCTCTGCAGAGTTGGCATCCTCTTCTGCAAGAACACTATTCCAGTTCTCATTTATACAAATGTTATGTGCTCTGTACATGGCCCTGGAACATAATTCCTTTAATGCTTTCATAACAGCATGCACACACACTTTGCCTATCTGATAGGAATTTTTGTATCGCAAGCATATTTTTAGAGCCACAACAATTGTCATTGTATCGCTAATGAATTGTGGCAAGGATTTTTGCACAACATCTAGCTGAACATGCACATTAATAATTGATCATGTTAAGCCCATATTGGGTCATTTATAGCCCCAGGGCCTGATTTGTGCAAATGTAATTCGCAAAGACACAAGTCTCTCCTCAAGTTCCATAAGTGCACTTACATTTGGTAGTGGTGTATTAAATCTTATTTGGTCAGGGGTTGCAAATTGTGGTAGTTTTCCATTTTCAAGAGATCATTTGCATAGAAGACAACTTTTTCCACTGGAAAATGGTTTATCGTGCATTGTCAAGCGGAGATATTCTGCTTGCAAATCAGGCATGAAAGACTTACTATTTTTTGAGAAATTCAATTGTTCACTAATTGCACATGCAATGGAAGGAGTGTCTTTAATTTGTTTCATGTAGGTATGTCTTGCATTTTTCTTTCGTGGGAAAGTATGGGTAGAAAGTGTTTGCTAGTTTTCATCGGTAGTAGTGCATAGTGTTGCTTCTAGCCCACGAAATGTGACAGTTGCATGATCATTCTGGGATATGCGACCATACCTATTTCTCTTGTGTTGTGCACAAACAAATTTCTTTAGATTGTGATATGTGAGTTTCTCTCTAAAAGGAAGCATAGCAATGTATTTTTTTCTCTCGTGCATGACCTTTTTCAAGTTGTGGTAACTTACTCTACGTTTCTTGTCCAAGGGCACAATGACCTGATGGAAACTGGGATGAATTTCACTCTTATTCAGGTTGCGATAACTTAGTCTACGTTTTTTGTTTAAGGCCTGTATGGCCTCATCACAACTGGGACGAATTTCATGCATAACTTTTTCAAGTTGTGATAAATTACTCTACGTTTTTTGTTTAAGCCCTATATGGATTCATCACAACTGTGATGAATTTCATGCATGGATTTTTTGTTCAAGCCTTGTATGGCCATATCGCAACCAAGAGGAGTTTCATTCTCACTAAAAAGCATGCCACGTGTATGCAGATTCAATGTGGTTCGGGTCGCATGGACATTGAACCCTGAACCGGTGATATGTCCAAGCAAAGGTTGATAATAGATATGTGTTGTATCTTTTTTCAACGAGAGGATGTCAATTGTTTGATCATAATTTGAATCAATAGACCAGGAATGGACAGTGCCATCTGGCAAGGCCGACCAGACCTGGATATTTACTTTGAATATGATAGACAACCATTGCAAATAGAATCTGCAACCCTCCACATTCCTTTTTTCATATGGCAACACCATGTTTACAAGGTATTCTTGCCAACTTCCAATTGCCGACATATTTTCTAGGAGATATGGTGAAAGGTGTTGATGCAAGCACCTAAAAGCATGTTGGTTGTCGCCTATAATTGCATTTCAAAAGGAATTTACAGTGCAAAGCCACAATGACTGCACATCAAACTCCGTTGCTACCAAACAACAAATTGCATTGAACAGACTATCTCTACAGCTAGACACAACAGTTGTTGCTAGCTGCAAACCATGGCAGTCTATGCGATGCATAATCCGTTTCCATTGCGATTCAAGGTCTTTGCAAATGAGGTACAAGTAAATATGAGCTCCTTCAACATTGCATATGGACATTTTTCTGTACAGTAGTGGTTCATAATGACCACTAACAACACTGGCATCATGGAGCAAGATGCAATATGGATTGTCAGATGCAATTTTGTTGAATAGTAGATATCTTGTTTTTCTTGTCAATGACCATATTGCAATTGATATATTGAGACAGTTAGACAACCACCGTATACAAAATGTATCTCCCCAAAGTCCCCTCTCATGTGCAGGCAGAATTGGAGATGCAGAGAACCACATCTTTGAAAAATACATAGTGACATCATGTATTCCATGCAACTGCTGAAGAAAATCAAATTCCAGTTCGTATTCATACAACTCCAATGCCTTAGCGTCACCATTTTTTAAACAACCCAAGAAATAATCTATCAATCCATTGCGCAGGTCGGTCGACGAATAACGAAAATGCAGTAGAAATTGAAATGCATCGAAAAGGCAATCCCCTACAATATATGAGAATGCATCCAATCTAAAAAGGTCATTTCTATGCAAAACCTCATCAATGTTGTCATGTACAATGGAGTGTGTATCTATTTCATATGACTCAACATCTATTACTTCTTTCATCTTTTGAACTGTGATTTTGAATTTGTTTCTTAGATACTTTCAGTTTGCATGAAAATAGAGAAAAGGAGAAAAAAAGAATAAAAGTAGGAAAAAAAAAAGGAAAGCAAAATAGGAAAACTACAAGTGCAGAATTGGGTACCAATCCCTGTATGTATCTTTCAACCTTCTTATTGTCAACTTCAGTCCCCCCTAGTCCCCATAGAAGATGAGAAGAAAACAAACCCACACTGGAAAGTGAACCAAACAAAAGAAACAACGCAAATAAATAACACCATAAATTTACTCCGCAGAAATACCGATTTGAACCTATTCATGGTGTGCATCCTACAAGCTTCTCAGAGCCAGAAAAAAGTTCTACAAAATAGAAAGGACGGGAAAAAGGAAACAGGAGGATGTAGTTTTTCAACCCACATAATAAAATCATTCCCTACGTCTACACCCTGGTGGATGGTTCCCTCTTGTGATAGCTCCGAACCAATTTTCGAAAACCCCTCTGCATTGCAATTTTTGAAATAGCTATGGACGTGGCAGATGACATATGAAGATGCATGGTTTCCAGGAACAGAAATTAAGAGCACAGACAAAGATGGTCTGCAACAGAATTTCGAGCAGGGACTCCCACCATTGAAAATACGCAACAAAACAATGGCACATAAACTTACCCGTCAATGAGGGATGACAAGAGCTCAGCCCCAAAAACCGCAAACCGCAACAACAAGTCCAATAGCTTGCAAATGAAGAACAAAAAACTAGTGAACAACCATGAAGAGGTCCAACTGCAACTTCAGGACCTCAACTTTGCAAAGTTGAATCAAAGAAGAACAAGAATCATGGAACGAACCAGCGAAAAAACATCGACCACTAAACCGGTGATGTCAGTGGAGAATAATTCAACACAATTTCACTACAAACAACACCATCAAAAAAATGGAACGAAATTGTATTGCAACACATCTGTACAATAAACATTTAAGACTACCAGACCTGTTAGGTAAACACTTAAGACTGTCAGAACCGTCGAAGAGCGTAGACCTGTGTAAACATTTAAGAAAAAAATGCAGTGTGGCAGGCCTGTTGCACACAAGAATAAAGAAAAAAACACACATAGTAATATGCTAGAGAATGTATTCTAGCTAGGAGAAAATGGTAAGGCAAACATTCGAACTAATGATAGCATTAATCCACCTTCGACCAATGCATAAGAAAATATATGATTCAAAAAGACCATATATGAACAAATACTTTGGATATGACAACATATATAACATTGGGAATAATAAAGCCAACAATAAGATCTCCAATCCGTTGTCCAATCAGATCATGACAAATACAGTACTTTTTATTATATAAAAATCGATGTTTCCAGTTCCCTGGTTCCAACAATAGATAATATGGAAATATTTGTGGTAAATGGACAATCTAATACGAGGTCAACAAATTATCGATCGCTATAGTCTCTCTATGCCTACGGCAGAGACTAATAAAGCGATAAGTGGTTCAATTGGGAATGGAATAAAATTAAATGCATCCATTCCTTTACACACACACACACACACACACACACACATA
>JZKD02S0192730.1:20907-46635 GCA_000966675.3 Picea glauca | reverse complement strand
ATCAGTTTCCAAAGAAAATGAACCTACAAAGAAACTAAGCAAGATGAAAGAGACTTCTTCTTCTGAAGGTAACAATACTCTTCTCATTTCTTGTACATATCTTGTTTGCATAGCCTCTATACATATCTTGTATATCTACCTCCTAAAAGATAATTTGTTCCAAGAAGAACTATACTTATGGAAGAACAAGAAGATAAGGATTGCTATCATTATACAAGTCAGATAATACACATGAAAGGATACATCAAATAAATCATGTGGAAGTTATTACAAGATAATCCAAAATCAGAATCAATCATGAAGAGACTTATAAGAAGCAAAGACAGAAAGAAGTCAACAATCAAGAGAAAATTGGAGAAAGACTTATGACATTTTTCAGAAGAAAAAAAGATGGAAGTGTGGACTCTGTTAGACGGAGGGAGCCGATTATATATTACAAAAGACAATAAGGATGCAAACAGAAGCATGGACTATGTTAGACAGAGGGAGCCAATTATATGCACTCATACATGAAGCAAGGAATGGGAGGGAGATAATCCTATGATCCATTGAAGATGATGAAGTATATATCCATGGTAGAAGCCATGAAAGACAATACATGTTCAGTTCAACCTCAAAAGAAGTCTTCTTCGAAGAGAAGCCTTAAAGTGTCCCTGGTTGTCCATCCACATCTATGACTCTATAATGAAAGAAAGAAGTGGAATATTTAGGGAATGGAATCTATAAGAAACTCCATGGACCCAAGAGCTAAATAAAAACATTAGGAAGAACATGAATATTCCAAGAAAGAAAGAGAAGCCAGAACAACCAGTCATTAAGAATCACAAGATTACTAGCCTGATATGAACTCACTAAAAGAAATCAAGCAGAGGAACTGAAAGTTGTGATGAAGAAAAGTGTATATATATGCAAGCATAGCAAGATACAGAACTAGAGGTTCTCCCAGATGGAGGGAGAAGACTATAACGATTACTTGTTCTAGTAAACTAGACATACCTCTACATGAGTCTTTATATCATCCGCAATATCCATGGGTTGGAGTTCTACATCAGATGAATGCAAAGAATGTTCTCTAGAGAAATTGAACAAAGAGTGTATGAAGAGAAGCCTTAAGGCTTTGAGGTATACTAGAAAGAGACCCTTGTATGTAGATGGAAGAAGACAACTTGGTGGAGAACCTCCTGTTAGTCTCTAATTTTGTCTTGGTTTAGTGAGAATCCCTTGTCCTAAAACCTCCTTACCCAGTCTTCATTTTTCATTTTCAATTGTTTTCCATTTTTAGATTTTTGGTATTTCATTGCTTGCATTATAGTCTTTGATGATTTATTTAAGTTTGATTGTGAAAAGACATTGTTTAAAATTAAGGTCTCTTCTTTATGTCATTTGGATTTCAAATTTTCAAATTGTCAAACGCGCTACGGGAATAAGCCTATTCCCATAGCGCCAAATAATTATGCCATAACTTGCATCTGCTATCCCGATTTAGTTATGATGACATGACTCATGAATTAAGATTTCGTATGCTCCCACGAAAGCTTGGCAATCATTTCCAAATCCAATAGTTTTGGAATATAATTGTTGTGTACGTGCACAAAGTTCATTTCAAAATCACCCGATGATTGATGATCATTATATGTTACCTGTTTGAGTTGGTTTAATTCAGGCTTGCAGGGAGGAATGCAGATATCCATTCAATGTAGTAGGATACACTAACAAGTGCAGGTGGAGAATTTGGAACCTGAGGACGACAGTTGCAGAATTGGGTTTAATGGCACCAAAGAGGAGCGGACAAGTTGCTAGAATAGAACCAGAAGGAGTCGAACTTATTGAGGCCTATCCTCAGATGGCCCAAAGGTTCAAGGATGCTGGATGGTTTGAGTTTCTCACCACGTTTCAGGGTTATGATGAGCAGGTTTCCATGGAATTCACTCAGAATTTTGATGGTCACGAGGTCGAAATCGGTAAGATGTTGATGCTAGTCACAGAGTAGACTATAGCTAAAGCTTGTAGGCTTATGGCTGGAGGGGAAAAATGGTGGAAGAAGGAGCACGTGGTTACTGAATTTGTAAATCAATTTCTCCTTCCAGATAAGCAAAATCTAGATTGGAGAAGGGGAATACCTCGTAACTAGGTTCGACCCGAATTACACACAACTTTGGTGATGATTCACAGGTACATCACCTGCGAAGGAAGGTTTTCATTGGTCTACATCTACCATATTAGAATACTGATGCATCTAAACGGTGATTACCCTTTAAATCTTCCTTATTTTCTTCTTAAAATTTTGACAAAAATGTCCAAGAAAGTACAACCAATCTCCACTAATGCTAAAGGCAGTTTGTTCCATCAAGTCTTGATCAAAACCATAGTCATGTCTGCCCTGAACGAATTACAAAATACCTGGAACTGGTTGGTGAAATCCTTAAAACCTATCACTCAATCCAATAAGTAGAAAAAGGGCAGAGGGAAGAAGATCATTACACAGAGCCTAGATATTTCCGATGAAAATCCTGTGAAAGATGAGTCTTCTGATATCAAGGTAACTAAGAAAAGAAGAAGTAAGAGACCTAGATGGGAGCCCAAAAATGAAATTCTTCCTAAGGAAGATGTTAAAGGAGAAACAGAGTCAGATAATGACCTCGCTCCTCAAACTACAGTTAAGTCTGAAATTCCATCAACCACAAAAAGGAGCATTACAATCAAAGGAAAAAAGGGTAAAGGTGTGTGTATATCACAAAAACCTCAGAGGAATTCGACTAGGGTTACTAATAAGTATAGGCGTAAGTCTAAAGCAATGTTCAATCTGTCAATCAAAGAAGAAAACACCATAATCATAGAAGATGACTCTGAAGATGTTGAAACAAGTACTAGGAAAAGAGAAAAAAAGACCCCATTACCCAAGAAATCTGTCAGCAAAGGTAAGGGAATACTTACACCACCTACAGGCCCTGTAACGAGAGCTTCAACCAGATTAGAAAAAGCTAAAAATATGGCTGAAGGCATCAGTGAATTCCATGAAGAAAAATAGGATTACTTGGTAGACTCAGATTACTTACCAGATGTACCTGAAGCTTTAGATTCATCAAGTTCCGAGGAAGAACATAGCTTAGAATTAATCTCAAAATACCAGGTTAAAGCCAAGGAACCTAGTGTTGCCTTAAACTTGAATGAAACTGCACCTTCTGAAGAATGCTCAGGATTCAGAGTTAAGATAAGAACTGATAAGGAAAAGATTAAGGAATTTCAGAAAACAATAGAACACTTAAAGAAGGAGAAGGCATAGATAGAACAGTGGAATGCTCGTCAGCAAGAAAGGATTCAATATCTTAAAAAAAAGAATAAAGAGTAAAGGGAATTGCATAAGGAACTCAAGGAAATTAATTTCAGACTCTACTGGCACAATGTTGTGCTAACCAAAAAGCTCAAGCAGAAAAACGCCAAAGCCACTGTTGTGATTATATCCTAAAGGTAACATGGAAATTTGTTACAATTTTGTTTAAATGTTCTCCAGGAAATATGGCAAAAGATTATTCGTTTTGATCAATGTAATGCTAAGACTTTGATCTATTTTACTGAGTCAAACGAAATCCCTATTTTGAAGAATCAAATGTAATGCTGGCAATATTCGTTATATCAAGCTGTTGAGCTGCAAACTATTTTGGAGGGTAGAAGCTCGTTTTGAGTGAATTTATTTAGGAGTTGGATACTTTTTTATTTTAGTCATTAAAGGTTGTACAAGATAATAGGATCTGGAAGTTTGTTTAAATAGTTTAAATAGACAGAAGAGAGACCAGGGTGGGTTGAAAAATTGGAGATCCAGAGAAACTTTTTGTGGAGCTTATTGTAAAGGCATTATTGTTCAATTGACACTTAATAGAAAAAGCATATGGATGGTTAGACCTTATTTTTCTATTATGTTATTTCATTCTTCATGCTTTAATTTATTATTCAAATTGCAATGCTTTTTTGGTTCTTGAATGTTGATTTATACAGTGAAGATTTCGCTGTAGAGATAATTTTCAAGTAATGATTTCAAGCTGATACTCATGTTTCTTTATAATATATTGAGACTAAACTTTTGTGAAGTTGACAAATTGAAGACTTCACTTTCCTTTTTCTTGAATTGGTTTACTCCATCTATGTACCTACCTATTATTCAGCCAATGGGATATGCAATGTTTTTACCTTGATTTTCATGCCATGCTGTAAACTTGACCCAGTTTTTAACCACTATAAAACAACCAAATCATAAAACCCTCAAAAAACACTTTTGCAATAAAATCAATGATGCCCTAGCTTGTCCTTACTAGTCAAGTGCAACTTTAGGGACTAACATTTTTTGGCGTCGTTGCCAGGTACGAAGAAATGAAGATATCTTCCCTGGGGAAACGATAAGTTTAGATTCATATCTTGATGGTGAACAAGATTTTGGGCATTTTCTAAAGACTGTGATTATTCACCTGGCGACTCCTCTATGGTAGTTCTGGCTCCTAAGAGAGAAGGTAAAGGACATAAAGTTCCTAAAAATCCTCCACCATCAAATAAGAGACCAGTAAAAAGGAAAAATTCAGATCCCAAGCCTGTAGCAGCAGTGCCAGATATTGAAAAAATACTAAGAAAGCCTAAAGTTCTTCCTGGTCAGTGTTCACATTCAAAATGGAAATCATCTTCAGAAAATTCTCAGGCAGAATCTTCTGAAATCATTAAAACCCAAGAAAATGAAGATTTGAATCCCGAAAGTGAAATTAAGCATGTTGTTGAGTCTGATATAGTTTCATTTCCAACAAACGTTTCAGAATTAAATCCAGAACAAAGGAAGTTGCTAATTGAACTTATTAAACAAGAATATTCGTACTTGTTGTCTGAAACTGGAAATTTGAGAGTTCCCAGCACAAGTGTGAAGAGTGAAACAAAGAATTCTTCCTCATCTTGTGAATCCTTCTCATTTGAAGATTTTGGATCACATTATTGTTATTTTGATAATCCTCTGTTTCTCGGTCCATTAGCTGATTATAGTCTAGAAGAGAAATCTCCATCTGCTAAAAGAAAAGGTTCACGGACAATACATCTAAGTTGTAATATACAAGGGATTGTTTCACCCGCAACATCACCAATCTTGCTTACTCCCCAAGCTCTAAACACAACTAATATGGCTACAGACAGAATGGACCAAATAGTTGCAGCTAGGTATGCTCCCCTGGTACTTCCACAAGTCATGTATGCTTTTCCACCAAATGATTATATGAGATATTTGCCCAGATTTAATGGAGATGGATCAGTTACTGCTGAATAGCATTTGAGTTTGTTTTATAGTTTTGCAAACAATTATAATGTAGAGCATGCTGATGTATGGATGAGATTATTCGTACAGAGTTTAAATGGGGAAGCAAGAAAGTGGTTTAGGAGTTTGCCTGCTAATTCAATAGCTGCTATTGTAGCTTTAGATGAGGCCTTTCTCAATAAATGGGCAGATAAAAAAGACTTTCAGTATTACCTTACTGAATTTGGTGCTTTAAGCAGGAAACAAGGAGAATCAATACCTGATTTTACCAAAAGGTTCAACCTGATGTATGGTAAAATTCTAGAGGAGATAAAACCTTAGAGACATCAACTAAAATCACTTTTGCCAATGCATTCGATGTCGATTTTCCTTGTTGCTTAGGGAAAGAAGAGACACTACCCTCAGCCTAATGCAAGATGCAACTATTGAGGTAGAATCAAATATTTTAGCAGAAGATAAATTGACGTCTAGAAGTGACAGAGATAGAAAAAATCCAAAGGAAGAGTTGCCTTCATCTTCCAATTCAACATCAGATATTAAAATGGATGAAATGATTAAGATGTTGAAAACTTTGAAATCTGAAATGGCAAGGTTGAAGATGGAACAAAAACAACCCAATAGACCTGCATAGGAGAGCGGTTACAGAAATCCAAATAAGTCCTGGAGACCCAACAATGTACCTCAAATTTTACCAAGAGAAAGACAAAATCAAGATGACCAAAAGGTGTTACCTCCTTTTCAGAATAATGCAGTAGATGGAGAGGAAGATGAGGATGGTACAAAAGAAGACCCTGCAGTTTATTTGAATGATTCTGAATCATCTCCTCTGCATGTGACACAACAGGAATATGAAGATACTTTGGTTGCAAATCAATTTGAGGAAGGGGATGGAGAGGAGATTTTCCAGCATGAACCTACAGGGAAAAAATACAATCTCAGATCTGGTTCCCAGGCACCCAAAGCAGATATACCTATTTCTACAAAGAAAGCTAGTACTCCAGTTAAGACAGGGGCAATCAAGGATGTTCCCAATGTCCAAGTTGATCATTTATTGAAGCAACCTGTCAAGGATAGCACTGCTGACATAAGGGAACCAGATAAAAATGTTCCTATTTTCAATTTAGAACATGAAATCAACAAAATCAAGATTCTAGTACCATTATTAGAACTCTTGAAAACAAAACCATTCAAAAAAACTGTCCTTAAGGCTCTAGAAGCTCCGGCTCATGTCACCTTCTCAGATTCAGTCAACCTTGAAGATGAAAACCCTGCCATTACTATTGGACCTCACATAGAAGATAGAATCGATGCCTCTCCACCATTTTACATTTCACTAAATATCCATGACAAGATATTGCATAATTGCTTAATGGATTCTGCTGCTTCACATAATGTCATGCCTAAGGTGGTGATGGAAGAATTAGGGTTGGACATTACTAGGCCATATCATGATCTATATTCTTTTGATTCCAAGAAAGTCAAATGTCTTGGACTTATGAAATATGTGGTTGTAACTCTTTCCCAATTACCTATGAAGAGTGTGGTATTAGATGTTATCGTGGCTGACATACTACCAAAATTTGGGATGCTTCTTTCAAGATCTTGGGCTAAGAAGGTAGGTGGCACTCTGCAGATGGATATTAGATATGCAACCATACCTGTTTTTGGTGGTGAACAATAGAGATTATACAGAGAAATCAGACTGGCTTATTTAGTAAGTGATCACGATAATCCCACTAATCATCCTATATATGTTGTAGAAGATGATCTGGGTTCTTCTATCTTTCATATGGATGAGGAAATGGTGGAAGTATCAGTCAGAAAGTCAATAACGACAGTGGGAGATAGTGAAGACCATTTTGTTTGGAAAATGTATTTTGATGGGGCTTGTTCTAAAGAAGGTTCTGGAGCTGGTATTGTCTTCATTTCCCCTACTAAGGAGGTTATTCCAATGTCATATAAAATTGAATTTGACACCACTAATAAAATCAGTGAGTATGAAGCTTTGTTGTTAGGTTTGAAAGCTGCAAGAGATATGGGTATTAATAAGTTGTCTGTTTTTGGAGACTCTGAACTTATTGTTCACCGGGTTAGAAACATATATCAAACCAAACAACAAAGATTGAAACAATACAGAAATGAGGTGTGGGATTATGTAGATAATTTCTTCTTAGCATTCAATATTACTTTTGTTCATAGGGATTCAAATCAGCATGCTGACTCCTTGGCATGTGCAGCAACCAACTTTAAAACTCCAATGTTTCCTAATCAAGATACTATTGTTGGTCATAAGATCATCGAATTAAAGACAAACCATCTGCCCAAGGGTTTGGTTCCATTAGAAAGTCTGTTTGATCATAACGATGTCTCCAGGAAGACTGTTATCCAAACAGAAGAAACATATGTGGAAGACTGTGACATTATTTCGGATGCAGACCCCAGGCTGGTAAAGATATCCAGGAAACTATCAAAAAAATATAAGGAAGCATATGTTGAATTAATGAAACAATATTCAGATATATTTGCCTGGTCTTATGAAGATCTGAAGGTGTTTGATATAGAGATTATTCAGAACAAAATTCCTCTGAAACCTGGATCAAAACTCGTAAAGCAGAAATTCAGGCAATTCAATCCTTTACTGTTACCGATAATAGAAAAGGAGTTGAAAAGGTTGCTGGAAGAAAAAATCATAGTGCCACTGAGGTACTCAGAATGGGTAGCGAATCTTGTTCCCGTCAGGAAAAATAATGGAGAGATAAGGCTTTGTGTAGACTTCCAGAATCTAAACAGGTGTTCCCTGAAAGATAATTATCCATTACCAAAAATGGATTATATCTTACAAAAGGTTGTCGACGCAAAGATAATTTCTATGCTTGATGGATATTCAGGGTACAATCAAATATCAATAATGGAAGAGGAAAAAAAGAAAACATCTTTTACCACTCCCTGGGGCACCTTTATGTACAAAAACATGCCTTTCAGATTGATGAACGCTGGAGCTACATTTCAAAGGGCTACGAACATCGCTTTCAATGGCGAGAAAGACAGGTTTGTAGTTATTTACCTTGATGATGTCACTGTATTTTCAGTGTCAGATGAAGAACATTTACAACACTTGAAGTAGACCTTTGAGAAATGAAGGAAGTACAGCATACCACTTAATCCCAAAAAATCACATTTTGCCATGGAGGAAGGAAAGCTTCCTGGACACATCGTCTCGCCTGGAGGAATTAAAATAGATCCATAAAGAGTAAAGGCCATTCAGCTAATCAACATTTCGAGAAATAAAAAGTCAATTTAGTCCTTCATTCGTAAGATTAATTTTTTAAGGAGGTTTATACCTAACTTTGCAGAGATTGTCAAATACATCACTGACATGTTGAAAAAGGATGCAGAAATTAAGTGGATACCAGAGGCAAGAGAATCTTTTGAAAGGATCAAACAGGCTATTGTTCAGGCACATGTTCTAATTAGCCCAGATTTTTCTAAAGAGTTCATGATCTTTTCATTTTCATAAGAAAATACCATAGCTGTTGTTCTTTTGCAAAGAAATGAGCAAGGTTACGAGAAACCTATCTCCTTCTTTAGAAAAACCCTCAGGGACTCTGAATTGAAGTATGATTTGATAGAAAAATAGGCTTATGCCTTAGTGAAGGCTTTAAAATCATTCAGAGTGTATATCCTTCAATAAAAAATTATTGCTTATGTCCCAAGCAGTGCAGTCAAAGAAATATTGGTTCAACCTGATTGCGAAGGTAAGTGGGGGAAATGGATAACCATAATCCTGGAATACGATCTCACCATAAATCCTACTCGGCTAATAAAGGGACAAGGCCTCACCAAGTTAATGATAGAATCCAATTGCAAAGCAATTGGATTATACCATCTTTCAGACATGACACAGGACTCTTCTGTCCAAATTGAAGAAATTGATTTATAAATAAACAACAAGTATGTTTCTTCAGAATGGTACAAAGACATCGTATTGTTTCTGCTGAATTTTCAATCTCCCCCATAGTTGGATAAATCAAAATATAGATCATTAAAGTTGAGAGCTGTAAAATATTGTATTGTCGATCAAACCCTATTTTGGAAAGATCCCAACGGTTTTCTGTTGAGGTGTGTGGACAAAAAGGAGCCTAAACAAATATTTCAAGATTTGCATCACGGTGTCTGCAGAGGTCATCATCATTGGAAGGATACTGCCTTCAAACTTCTTAGAGCAGGCTATTACTGGCTAGTTCTATTCTCAGATATTTTTGCTCAGGTTAGGGCGTGTGAACCTTATCAGAAATTTGCCAGGAAGCATAAACTTGTAATTCTGCCTTTGAAACCAATCACTGCCCACAGACCGTTCCAACAGTGGGGATTATATTTCATCGGGGAAATTAATCCCACCTCCTCAGGACAACATAGATGGATTCTTATGGACACCTATTATTTTACAAAGTGGATAGAAGCAATTCCGACTCAGAATACTACAGACAAGGTAATCATGGAATTTCTAGAGGGATATATTTTTTCCAGGTTTGGCTGTCCTAAAAAATTGGTCACTGATAATGCACAGGCTTTTAATTCAAACTCCATGCTTCAATTCTGCAATAAATACAATATCAAATTGGTTCATTCTACTCCCTACTACCCTCAGGGAATGTATTGGCTGAATCTTCCAATAAGACACTGGTAAGGATTATCGAAAAGTTGTTGGCAGAAAATAAAAAAGCATGGAATTCCAAGTTAAAGTTTGCTCTCTGGGCCGATCGCATCAGCAACAAGAAAGCTATTGGTACATCCCCCTTCTAGATGGTATATGGAACAGAAGCTATCCTGCCAACTCAATTGGGCCTACAAGTCTTGAATTTCTTGCAAGAAGAACAGGAAGAACCCAATGACGTCCAAAGGAGAATTTTTCAGCTCATTGAAGTTCAACATGCCAGAGAATAGGTTAACTAGAAAGTTGTTGCTCATCAGAACAAAATCAAGGCTACATTTGATAAAGGAACTAAGAAATACGTCTTCAATGAAGGGGATTTAGTGTTGAGATGGGACGCTAGGAGAGAAGATAAAGCAAAACATGGAAAGTTCGATAATTTATGGTATGGTCCTTTCAGGATAACTAAGGTAATGAACAATACCACTTTTCTCCTACAGAATTTAGACAACACTGAGATCTTTGGTGGCCCAATGAATGGAAGGTTTTTGAAGCACTATTTCATCTAAAGGCTTGTCATGTTAGAGTTAGTACATTATGTTTCCTTTCAATAAAGACTCCATATACCCAATGAACTTGTTTTTACAGTATGCAAAGAATAAAAGACAGACAGTCACAGGGGAATCAATGAATCAGAGATAAAGGAAAGGCAATGGTCAACAGTTCTTGGAGTTTAATAGAAAAACTCCATCCCCAGAAGGAGCCAATGTTAGTCTCTAATTTTGTCTTGGTTTAGTGGGAAACCCTTGTCCGAAAACCTCCTTACCCAGTCTTCATTTTTCGTTTTCAATTGTTTTCCATTTTTAGATTTTTGGTATTTGATGGCTTGCATTGTAGTCTTTGATGATTTATTTAAGTTTGATTGTGAAAAGACATTGTTTAAAATTAAGGTCTCTTCTTTATGTCATTTGGATTTCAAATTTTCAAATTGTCAAAGACGCTACAGAAATAAGCCTATTCTCGTAGCGCCAAATAATTATGCCATAATTTGCGCCTGCTATCCCGATTTAGTTATGATGACATGAATCATGAATTAAAGTTCGTATGCTCCCACGAAAGCTTGGCAATCATTTCCAAATCCAACAGTTTTGGAATATAATTGTTGTGTACGCCCGCAAAGTTCATTTCAAAATCACCCGTTGCTTGATGATCATTATATGTTACCTGTTCGAGTTGGTTTAATTTAGGCTTGCAGGGAGGAATGCAGATATCCATTCAATGTAGTAGGATACACTAACAAGTGCAGGTGGTGAATTTGGAACTTGAGGAAGACAGTTGTAGAATTGGGTTTAATGGCGCCAAAGAGGAGCATACAGGTTGCTAGAATAGAACCAGAAGGAGCCGAACTTCTTCAGGCCTATCCTTAGATGGCCCAAAGGTTCAAGGACACCAGATGGTTTGAGTTTCTCACCACGTTTCAGGGTTATGATGAGCAGGTTTCCATGGAATTCGCTCAGAATTTCGATGGTCACAAGGTCGAAATCGGTAAGATGTTGATGCTAGTCACAGAGCAAACTATAGCTAAATCTTGCAGGATTGTGGTTGGAGGGGAAGTATGGTGGAAGAAGGAGCACATGGTTATTGAATTTGTAAATCAATTTCTCCTTCCAGATAAGCATAATCCAGATTGGAGAAGGGGAATACCTCATAACTGGGTTCGACTCGAATGGCACACAACTCTGGTGGTGATTCACATGTACATCACCTACGAAGGAAGGTTTTCATTGGTCAACATCTACCATATCATAATACTGATGCATCTAAACGGTGATTACCCTTTAAATATTCCTTATTGTCTGCTTAAAAGTTTGACAAAAATGTCCAAGAAAGTACAACCAATCTCCATTAATGCTAAAGGCAATTTGTTCCATCAAGTCCTGATCAAAACCCTAATCATGTCTGCCTTGAACGAATTACAAAAGCCCTGGAACTGGCTGGTGCAATCCTTAAAACCTATCACTCAATCCAATAAGCAGAAAAAGGGCAGAGGGAAGAAGATCATTACACAGAGCCTAGATATTTCCGATGAAAATCCTGTGAAAGATGGGTCTTCTTATATCAAGGTAACTAAGAAAAGAAGAAGTAAGAGACCTAGATGGGAGCCCGAAAATGAAATGCTTCTTGAGGAAGATGTTAAAGGAGAAACAGATTCAAATAATGACCTCGCTGCTCAAACTATAGTCAAGTCTGAAATACCATCAACCAGCAAAAGGAGCATTGCAATCAAAGGAAAAAAGGTTAAAGGTGTGTGTGTATCATAGAAACGTCGGAGGAATTCGACTAGGGTTACTAATAAGAATAGGCTTAAGTCTAAAGCAATGTTCAATCCGTCAATCAAAGAAGAAAACACCATAATCATAGAAGATGACTATGAATATGTTGAAACAAGTACTAGGAAAAGAGCAAAAAGGACCCCATTACCCAAGAAATCTGTCAGCAAAGGTAAGGGAATACTTAGACCACCTACAGGTCCTGTAATGAGAGCTTCAACCAGATTAGGAAAAGCTAAAAATATGGATGAAGGCATCAGTGAATTCCCTGAAGAAAAACAGGATTACTTGGTAGACTCAGATTACTTACCAGATGTACCTGAAGCTTTAGATTCATCAAGTTCCGAGGAAGAACATAGCTTAGAATTAATCTCAAAATACCAGGTTAAAGCCAAGGAACCTAGTGTTGCCTTAAACTTGAATGAAACTGCACCTTCTAAAGAGTGCTCAGGATTCAGAGTTAAGATAAGAGCTGATAAGGAAAATATTAAGGAATTTCAGAAAACAATAAAACAATTAAAGAAGGAGAAGGCGCAGATAGAACAGTGGAATGCTCGTCAGCAAGAAAGGATTCAAGATCTTAAAAAGAAGAAGAAAGAGCAAAGGGAATTGCTTAAGGAACTCGGGGAAATTAATTTCAGACTCTACTGACACAATGTTGTGCTAACCACAAAGCTCAAGCAGAAAAATGCCAAAGCCACTGCTGTGATTATATCCTAAAGGTAACATGGAAATTTGTTACAATTTTGTTTAAATGTTCTCCAGGAAATATGGAAAAAGATTATTTGTTTTGATCAGTGTAATTCTAAGACTTTGATCTGTTTTATTGAGTCAAACAAAATCTCTATTTTGAAGAATCAAATGTAATGCTGGCAATATTCGTTATATCAAGCTGTTGAGATGTGAACTATTTTGGAGGGTAGAAGCTCGTTTTGAGTGAATTTCTTTAGGAGTTGTATACTTTTTGATTTTAGTCATTAAAGGTTGTACAAGATAATAGGATCTGGAAATTTGTCTAAATAGTTTAAATAGTCAAAAGAAAGACGAGGTTGGGTCGAAAAATTGGAGATCCAGAGAAACTTTTTGTGGAGCTTATTGTAAAGGCATTATTGTTCAATTGACACTTAATAGCAAAGGCATATGGATGGTTAGACCTTATTTTTCTATTATTTTATTTCATTCTTCATGCTTGAATTTATTATTCAAATGCTTTTTTGGTTCTTGAATGTTGATTTATACAGTGAAGATTTTGCTGTAGAGATCATTTTCAAGTAATGATTTCAAGATGATACTCATGTTTCTTTATAATATATTGAGACTAAACTTTTGTGAAGTTGACAAATTGAAGACTTCACTTTCCTTTTTCTTGAATTGGTTTACTCCATCTATGTACCTACCTATTATTCAACCAATGGGATATGCAATGTTTTTACCTTGATTTTCATGCCATGTTGTAAACTTGACCCAGTTTTTAACCACTATAGAAAAACCAAATCATAAAACCCTCAAAGAACACTTTTGCAATAAAATCAATGATGCCCTAGCTTTCCCTTACCAGTCGAGTGCAACTTTAGGGACTAACATTTTTTGGTGCCATTGCCAAGGACGAAGAAATGAAGATATCTTCCTTGGGGAAATGACAAGTTTAGATTCAGATCTCGATGGTGAAAAAGATTTTGGACATTTTCTAAAGACTGTGATTATTCACCTGGCGACTCCTCTATGGCAGTTCTAGCTCCTAAGAAAGAAGGTAAAGGACCTAAAGTTCCTAAAAATCCTCCACCATCAAATAAGAGACCAGTAACAAGGAAAAATCCAGATCCTGAGCTTGTAGCAGTAGTTCCAGATCCTGAAAAAATACTAAGAAAGCCTAAAGTTCTTCCTGGCCAGTCTTCACATTCAAAAGGGAAATCATCTTTAGAAAATTCTTAGGCAAAATCTTCTGAAATCATTAAAACCCAAGAAAATGAAGATTTGAAACTCAAAAGTGAAATTAAGCCTGTTGTTGAGTTTGATATAGTTTCATTTCCAACAAACATTTCAGAATTAAATCCAGAACAAAGGAAGTTGCTAATTGAACTTATTAAACAAGAATATCCATACTTGTTGTCTGAAACTGGAAATTTGAGAGTTCCTAGCACAAGTGTTAAGAGTGAAACAAAGACTTCTTCGTCATCTTGTGAATCCTTCTCATTTGAATATTTTGGATCACATTATTGTTATTTTGATAATCCTCTGTTTCTCAGTCCATTAGCAGATTATAGTCCAGAAGAGAAATCTCCATCTGCTAAAAGACAAGGTTCAAGGACAACACATATAAGTTGTAATATACAAGGGATTGTTTCACCCGTAGCATCACCAATATTGCTTACTCCCCAAGATCTAAACACAACTAATATGGCCGCAGACAGAATGGACCAAATAGTTTCAGCTAGGTATGCTCCCTTGGTACTTCCACAAGTCATGTATGCTTTTCCACCAAATGATTATATGAGATATTTGCCCAGATTTAATGGAGATGGATCAGTTACTGCTTAAGAGCATTTGAGTTTGTTTTATAGTTTTGCAGACAATTTCAATGTAGAACATGCCGATGTATGGATGAGATTATTCGTACAGAGTTTAAATGGGGAAGCAAGAAAGTGGTTCAGGAGTTTGCCTGCTAATTCAATAGCTGATATTGTAGCTTTAGACGAGGCCTTTCTCAATAAATGGGTAGATAAAAAAGACTTTCAGTATTACCTTACTGAATTTGGTGCTTTAAGGAGGAAACAAGGAGAATCAATACCTGATTTTACCAAAAGGTTCAACCTGATGTATGGTAAAATTCCAGAGGAGATAAAACCTTCAGAGACATCAGCTAAAATCACTTTTGCCAATGCATTCGATGCCAAATTTTCCTTGTTGCTTAGGGGAAGAAGAGCCACTACCCTCAGCCTAATGAAAGATGCAACTATTGAGGTAGAATCAAATATTTTAGCAGCAGATAAATTGAAGTCTAGAAGTGACAGAGATAGAAAAAAGCCAAAGGAAGAGGTGCCTTCATCTTCCAATTCAACATCAGATATTAAAATGGATGAAATGACTAAGATGTTGAAAACTTTGACATATGAAATGGCAAGGTTGAAGATGGAACAAAAACAACCTAATAGACCTGCACAGGAGAGCGGTTACAAAAATCCAAATCAGTTCTGGAGACCCAATAATGTACCTCAAATTTTACCAAGAGAAAGAAAAAATCAAGATGACCAAAAGGTGTTACCTCCTTTTCAGAATAATGCAGTAGATGAAGATGAAGATGAGGATGGTATTGAAGAAGACCCTGCAGTTCATTTGAATGATTCTGAATCATCTCCTCTAGATGTGACACAACAGGAATATGAAGATACTTTGATTGCAAATCAATTTGAGGAAGGGGATGGAGAGGAGATTGTCCAGCATGAACCTACAGGGAAAAGATACAATCTCATATCTGGTTCCCAGGCACCCAAAGTAGATATACCTATTTCTGCAAAGAAAGCCAGTACTCCATTTAAGGGGGCAATCAAAGATGTTCCCATTGTCCAAGTTGATCATTTATTGAAGCAACCTGTCAAGGATAGCACTGCTGACATAAGGGAACCAGATAAAAATGTTCTTGTTTTCAATTTAGAACATGAAATCAACAAAATCAAGATTCCAGTACCATTATTAGAACTCTTGAAAACAGAACCATTCAGAAAAACTGTCCTTAAGGCTCTAGAAGCTTCGACTCGTGTCACCTTCTCAGATTCAGTCAACCTTGAAGATGAAAACCCTGCCATTACTATTAGACCTCACATAGAAGACAGAATCGATGCCTCTCCATCATTTTACATTTCACTAAACATCCATGACAAGATATTGCATAATTGCTTAATGGATTCTGGTGCTTCGCATAATGTCATGCCTAAGGTGGTGATGGAAGAATTAGGGTTGGACATTACTAGGCCATATCATGATCTATATTCTTTTGATTCCAAGAAAGTCAAATGTCTTGGACTTATGAAATATGTGGTTGTAACTCTTTCCCAATTACCTATGAAGAGTGTGGTATTAGATGTTATCGTGGCTGACATACCACCAAAATTTGGGATGCTTCTTTCAAGATCTTGGGATAAGAAGGTAGGTGGCACTCTGTAGATGGATCTTACCTATGCAACCATACTTGTTTTTGGTGGCAAACAATGGAGATTATACAAAGAAATCAGACTAGCTTATTTAGTAAGTGATCATGATAATCCCACTAATCATCCTATATATGTTGTAGAAGATGATCTGGGTTCTTCTATCTTTCATATGGATGAGGAAATGGCAGAAGTATCAGTCAGAAAGTCAATAACGGCAGTGGGAGATAGTGAAGACCATTTTGTTTGGAAAATGTATTTTGATGGGGCTTGTTCTAAAGAAGGTTCCGGAGCTGGTATTGTCTTCATTTCCCCTACTAAGGAGGTTATTCCAATGTCATATAAACTTGAATTTGACACCACTAATAACATCAATGAGTATGAAGCTTTGCTGTTAGGTTTGAACGCTGCAAGAGATATGGGTATTAATAAGTTGTATGTTTTTGAAGACTCTGAACTTATTGTTCACCAGGTTAGAAACATATATCAAACCAAACAAAAAAGATTGAAACAATACAGAAATGAGGTGTGGGATTATGTAGATAATTTCTTCTTGGCATTCAATATTACTTTTGTTCACAGGGATTCAAATCAGTAGGCTGACTCTTTGGCATGTGCAACAAGCAACTTTAAAACTTCGATGTTTCCTAATCTGAAATTTCAAATTGAAGTCAGACATAGACCCTCAATTTCGGATAATATAAAACATTGGCAGGTTTTTAAAGACGATGAGGAAATTCAGATATTTTTGAAAACCATTGAAGAGTTTTCTAACATTTCAATTGATCAAGATGACGAAGATACAAAAGCAGAAATACACAATGCAGAAGTTATTCAAGATACTATTGCTGGTCATAATGTCATCAAATTAAATACAAACCATCTGCCCAAGGGTTTGGTTCCATTAGAAAGGTTGTTCGATCATAACGATGTCTCCAAGAAGACTGTTATCCAAACAGAAGAAACAGATGTGGAAGACTGTGACATTAGTTCGGATGCAGACCCCAGGCTGGTAAAGATATCCAGGAAACTGTCACAAAAACAGAAGGAAGCATATGTTGAATTAATAAAACAATATTCAGATATATTTGGCTGGTCTTATGAAGATCTGAAGGTGTTTGATACAGAGATTATTCAACACAAAATTCCTCTGAAACCTAGATCAAAACCCATAAAGAATTAATTCAGGCAATTCAATCCTTTACTGTTATCGATTAGAAAAGGAGTTGAAGAGGTTGCTGGAAGCAAAAATCATAGTGCCACTGAGGTACTCAGAATGGGTAGAAAATCTTGTTCCCGTCAGGAAAAAGAATGGAGAGATAAGGCTTTGTGTAGAATTTCGGAATCTAAACAGGTGTTCCCTGAAAGACAATTATCCATTACGAAAAATGGATTATATCTTACAAAAGGTTGTCGGCGCAAAGATAATTTCTAAGCGTGATGGATATTCAGGGTACAATCAAATATCAGTAATGGAAGAGGACAAAAAGAAAACAACTTTTACCACTCCCTAGGGCACCTTTATGTACAAAAAGATGCCTTTCAGATTGATGAACGCTGGAGCTACATTTCAAAGGGCTATGGACATCGCTTTCGTTGGCGAGAAAGATAGGTTTGTAGTTATTTACCTTGATGACATCACTGTATTTTCAGCGTCAGATGAAAAACATTTATAGCACTTGAAGTAGACCTTTGAGAAATGCAGGAAGTACGACATATCACTTAATCCCAAAAAATCACATTTTGCCATGGAGGAAGGAAAGCTTCTTGGACACATCGTCTCGCCTGGAGGAATTAAAATAGATCCAGAAAGAGTAAAGGCCATTCAGCTAATCGACATTCTGAGAAATAAAAAGTCAATTCAGTCCATCATTGGTAAGATTAATTTTTTAAGGAGGTTTATACCTAACTTTGTAGAGATTGTCAAATACATCACTGACATGTTGAAAAAGGATGCAGAAATTAAGTGGATACCGGAGGCAAGAGAATATTTTGAAAGGATCAAACAGGCTATTGTTCAGGCACCTGTTCTAATTATCCCAGATTTTTCTAAACAGTTCATGATCTTTTCATTTGCATCAGAAAATACCATAGCTGTTGTTCTTTTGCAAAGAAATGAGCAAGGTTACGAGAAACATATCTCCTTCTTTAGCAAAACCCTCAGGGACTCTGAATTGAAGTATGATTTGATAGAAAAATAGGCTTATGCCTTAGTGAAGGCTTTAAAATCATTCAGAGTGTATATCCTTCAATAGAAAATCACTGCTTATGTCCCAAGCAGTTCAATCAAAGAAATATTGGTTCAGCCTAATTGCAAAGGTAACCGAAGGAAATGGATAACCATAATCCTGGAATACGATCTCACCATAAATCCTACTTAGCTAATAAAGGGACAAGGCCTCACCAAGTTAATGATAGAATCTGATTGCAAAGCAATTGGATTATACCATCTTTTAGACATGACACATGACTCTTCTGTCCAAATTGAAGAAATTGATTTATAAATAAACAACAAGTATGTTTCTTCAGAATGGTACAAAGACATAGTATTTTTTATACTGAATTTTCAATCTCCCCCAGAGTTGGATAAATCAAATTACAGATCATTAAATTTGAGAGCTGTAGAATATTGTATTGTCAATCAAACCCTGTTTTGGAAAGATCCCAGCAATTTTCTGTTGAGGTGTGTGGATGAAAAGGAGGCTAAACAAATCTTTCAAGATCCGCATCACGGTGTCTGCGGAGGTCGTCATCATTGGAAGGCTACTGCCTTCAAAATTCTTAGAGCAGGCTATTACTGGCCAGTTCTATTCTCAGATATTTTTGCTCAGGCCAGGGCGTGTTAACCTTGTCAGAAATTTGCCGGGAAGCATAAACTTATATCTCTGCCTCTGAAACCAATCACTGCCCACGGACCGTTCCAATAGTGGGGATTAGATTTCATCGGGGAAATTAATCCCACCTCCTCAGGACAACAAAGATGGATTCTTACGGCTACCGATTATTTTACAAAGTGGATAGAAGAAATTCTGACTCGAAATACTACAGACAAGGTAATCATGGAATTTCTAGAGGGATATATTTTTTCCAGGTTTGACTGTCCTAAAAAATTGGTCACTGATAATGCAGAGGATTTTAATTCAAACTCCATGCTTGAATTCTGCAATAAACACAATATCAAATTGGTTCATTCTACTCCCTACTACCCTCAGGGGAATGGATTGGTTGAATCTTCCAATAAGACACTGGTAAGGATTATCGAAAATTTGCTGGCAGAAAATAAAAAAGCATGGGATTCCAAGTTAAAGTTTGCTCTCTGGGCCGATCGCATCAGCAACAAGAAAGCTATTGGGACATCCCCCTTCCAGATGGTATATGGAACATAAGCTATCCTTCCAACTCAATTGGGCCTACCAGTCTTGAAGTTCTTGCAAGAAGAACAGGAAGAACCCAATGACGTCCAAAGGAGAATTTTTCATCTCATTGAAGTTCAGCAAGCCAGAGAACAGGTTAACCAGAAAGTTGTTGCTCATCAGAAAAAAATCAAGGCTACATTTGATAAAGGAACTAAGAAAGACATCTTCAATGAAGGGGATTTAGTGTTGAGATGGGACGCTAGGAGAGAAGATAAAGCAAAACACGGAAAGTTCAATAATCTATGGTATGGTCCTTTCAGGATAACTAAGGTAATGAACAATAACACTTTTCTCCTACAGAATTTAGACAACACTGAGATCTTTGGTGGCCCAGTGAATGGAAGGTTCTTGAAGAACTATTTCATCTAAAGGCTTGTCAGGTTAGAGTTAGTACAGTAGGTTTCCTTTCAATAAAGACTCCATATACCCAATGGACTTGTTTTTACAGTATGCAGAGAATAAAAGACAGACAATCGTAGGGGAATCAATGAATCAGAGATAAAGGAAAGGCAATGGTCAACAATTCTTGTAGTTTAATAGAAAAACTCCATCCCCAGAAGGAGCCAATGTTAGTCTCTAATTTTGTCTTGGTTTAGTGAGAAACCCTTGTCCTAAAACCTCCTTACCCAGTCTTCATTTTTCGTTTTCAATTGTTTTCCATTTTTAGTTTTTTGGTATTTCATGGCTTGCATTATATTTTTTGATGATTTATTTAAGTTTGATTGTGAAAAGACATTGTTTAAAATTAAGGTCTCTTCTTTATGTCATTTGGATTTCAAATTTTCAAATTGTCAAACGCGCTACGGGAATAAGCCTATTCCCGTAGCGCCAAATAATTATGCAATAACTTGTGGTTGCTATCCCGATTTAGTTATGATGATATGACTCATGAATTAAGGGTTCGTATGCTCCCACAAAATCTTGGCAATCATTTCCAAATCCAATAGTTTTGGAATATAATTGTTGTGTATGCGCGTAGAGTTCATTTCAAAATCACCCGTTGCTTGATGATCATTATATGTTACCTATTCGAGTTGGTTTAATTCAAGCTTGCAGGGAGGAATGCAGATATGCATTCAATGTAGCAAGATACACTAACAAGTGTAGGTGGTGAATTTGGAACCTAAGGACGATAGTTGCAGAATTGGGTTTAATGGTGCCAAAGAGGAGCAGACAGGTTGCTAGAATAGAACCAGAAGGAGCCGAACTTCTTCAGGCCTATCCTCAGATGGCCCAAAGGTTCAAGGACGCCAGATGGTTTGATTTTCTCACCACATTTCATGGTTATGATGATCGGGTTTCCATGGAATTCACTCAGAATTTCGATGTTCACGAGGTTGAAATCGACAAGATGTTGATGCTAGTCACAAAGCAGACTATAGCTAAAGCTTGTAGGCTTCTGGTTGGAGCTGAAAGATGGTGGAAGAAGGAGCACGTGGTTACTAAATTTGTAAATCAATTCCCCTTCCAGATAAGCAGAATCCAGATTGGAGAAGGGGAATGCCTCGCAACTGGTTTCGACTCGAATGGCACACAACTCTGGTGGTGATTCATAGGTACATCACCTGCGAAGGAAGGTTTTCATTGGTCTACATATACCATATCATAATATTGATGCATCTAAATGGTGATTACCCTTTAAATCTTCCTTATTTTCTGCTTAAAAGTTTGACAAAAATGTCCAAGAAAGTACAGTCAATCTCCACTAATGCTAAAGGCAGTTTGTTCCATCAAGTCCTGATCAAAACCCTAGTCATGTCTGCCCTGAACGAATTACAAAAGACCTGGAACTGGCTGGTGCAATCCTTAAAATCTATCACTCAATCCAATAAGCAGAAAAAGGGCAGAGGGAAGAATATCATTACACAGAGCCTAGATATTTCCGATGAAAATCTTGTGAAAGATGAGTCTTCTGATATCAAGGTAACTAAGAAAAGCAGAAGTAAGAGACCTAGATGGGAGCCCAAAAATGAAATGCTTCCTGAGGAAGATGTTAAAGGAGAAACAATGTCAGATAATGACCTCATTGCTCAAACTACAGTCAAGTCTGAAATGCCATCAACCAGCAAAAGGAGCATTGCAATCAAAGGAAAAAAGGGTAAAGGTGCGTTTGTATCACAAAAACGTCGGAGGAATTTGACTAGGGTTACTAATAAGTATAGGCTTAAATCTAAAGCAATGTTCAATCCGTCAATCAAAGAATAAAACACCATAATCATAGAAGATGAATCTGAAGATGTTGAAACAAGTACCAAGAAAAGAGCAAAAAAGACCCCATTACCCAAGAAATTTGTCAGCAAAGGTAAGAATACTTACACCACCTACATGCCCTATAACGATAGATTCAACCAGATTAGGAAAAGCTAAAAATATGTATGAAGGCATCAGTGAATTCCCTGAAGAAAAACAAGATTACTTGGTAAACTCAGATTACTTACCAGATGTACCTGAAGCTTTAGATTCATCAAGTTCTGAGGAAGAACATAGCTCAGAATTAATCTCAAAATACCAGGTTAAAGCCAAGGAACCTAGTGTTTCCTTAAACTTGAATGAAACTGCACCTTCCGAAGAGTGCTCAGGATTTAGAGTTAAGATAAGAACTGATAAGGAAAATATTAAGGAATTTCAGAAAACAATAAAACAATTAAAGAAGGAGAAGGCGCAGATAGAACAGTGGAATGCTTGTCAGCAAGAAATGATTCAAGGTCTTAAAAAGAAGAAGAAAGAGCAAAGGGCATTGGTTAAGGAACTCAGGGAAATTAATTTCAGACTCTACTGGCACAATGTTGTGCTAACCACAAAGCTCAAGAAGAAAAACGCCAAAGCCACTGCTATGATTATATCCTAAAGGTAACATGGAAATTTGTTACAATTTTGTTTAAATGTTCTCCAGGAAATATGTCAAAAGATTATTCGTTTTGATCAGTGTAATGGTAAGACTTTGATTTGTTTTACTGAGTCAAACGAAATCCCTATTTTGAAGAATCAAATGTAATGCTAGCAATATTCGTTATATCAAGTTGTTGAGTTGCAAACTATTTTGGAGGGTAGAAGCTCGTTTTGAGTGAATTTCTTTAGGAGTTGGATACTTTTTTATTTTAGTCATTAAAGGCTGTACAAGATAATAGGATCCGGAAGTTTGTCTAAATAGTTTAAATAGACAAAAGAGAGACCAGGTTGGGTCGAAAAATTGGAGATCCAGAGAAACGTTTTGTGGAGCTTATTGTAAAGGCATTATTGTTCAATTGACACTTAATAGCAAAGGCATATGGATGGTTAGAACTTATTTTTCTATTCTGTTATTTCATTCTTCATGCTTGAGTTTATTATTCAAATTGCAATGCTTTTTTGGTTCTTGAATGTTGATTTATATAGTGAAGATTTTGTTGTAGAGATAATTTTCAAGTAATGATTTCAAGCTGATACTCCTGTTTCTTTATATTATATTGAGACTAAACTTTTGTGAAGTTGACAAATTGAAGACTTCACTTTCCTTTTTCTTGAATTGGTTTACTCCATCTATGTACCTACCTATTATTCAGCCAATGGGATATGCAATGTTTTTACCTTGAGTTTCATGCCATGCTGTAAACTTGACCCAGTTTTTAACCACTATAAGAAAACCAAATCATTAAACCCTCAAAAAACACTTTTGCAATAAAATCAATGATTCCCTAGCTTACCCTTACCAGTCGAGTGCAAATTTAGGGACTAACACCTCCAATGCACAACATAAGCATGGTGAATATTTTCTATAACAGAGATATTGTATCAAGATGATTACTCAGAAGATCAGATCTCATGATGACCGAAGAAGTGCCACATGGATATGTTCCAGTTTTCTGACAATGATATACTTTATTGATCATAGATACATGAAGCTATTAGAGAAGACCAGTGTTCCAGACCAAAGTACATTTGAAATCAAGCATTACATTATCTGTGATGAAGTCCAGAAAGGATAAAGTGGTTCTCCAATACATATCTCCACAGATGAGAAGATAAGCAGACATTTTGATAAAGCTTCTATTCAAGATGAAAGAATTTGCGTACTCAAGATGGAGCTCATGGAGATGACTTCCTTATTGAAAAAGGAAGAGATGAATCCCAGGCTAGGAGGGAGCATTGATGTATTATTGATTGATGGATATGATGAGAAGATTCTTTCCAGTTCGGAAAGTGGATTGAGATTTCTGACGGACAGACATTTTCCAGTTCAGAAAATGGTCTAGATTGTTGATGTACCATAGACAATGACTTCCCATTGTGCTTAACATGGGGAGTGGTCCGTTTTGGAGGTTCGTGCAGGACAAACATTTCCTCTTGTGGTTAACATGGGAAATGGTCTAGACAATCATTCCTTAGGGAGGATTCATTCTTTCAAAGTTGCACTTTGTTTAATGCTGGAGGAATGGCCCAGGGTGGGGAATGGTCCAGGTTCATCAATCAGGGACAGACATTCCTTAGGGAAGACTCATTCTCTCCAGGTTACACTTTGTTTAGTGTTGGAAGAATGGCCCAGGGTGGGGAATGGTCCAGGCGCAGACATCAGGACAGTTATTCTTCATTGCTTGAGAAGAATAGTCCAGATAGCTCATCATTGATGTTTTACCTTCTGAGGGTAGATGCTCTTCCAAGATCTCACAGATGTGAGTGGAAGAATGGCCCAAATGATTCAGTTTATATTATAACATTGTTTTTATTCAGGTTGATATCAGATGATTGTTATCAAGACTGTATGTCTCTAGAACAATAGATGTATACTATTGTGGTGGATGTGTTCCACTGTTTGTGACTATACGTCAATGATCAAGTACCTATGTGCTACTTGGTGTGGTAGTGTACCATTGGATTGTAGTTTTGTACTACTATGGATAGACATAGTTGTGTTCTATTGAATGATATTGTTCTAATTGCCTTGAATACTATCAACAGTGTTGAAAATGATTATTAGCTAGATGAATGATCAATGAACAAAGGTCTCCCAAGATAGAAAATGGTTCAGAACATTTATTCTTCTAGATTAGAAGAATGGTTCTTGTGTCACTCTATGGAGTGAGCATCATGTTTGATTACTCAGATAGAGTATGGTTTCGAGAGATGGTGCATCTGATGACATTGATGGTAATGATGGTTCTCATGATCTAGTCATGAGATAATCTATACAAGTATGTTGATGCTATTAGATGAATGGTATGTTTGTGCTCAAGAACATTACTTGTAATACCTCCCTAGCTAGGAGGGAGTGTTGATATTATGGTAGTTGTGGGAGGTATTTACCTCCACGCGTAAACCTGATGAGAATAAAATATTCTGGGAAGCAAGAAGAAACCCTAATGAGTTGGCTAATAACCCTAGAAGAAATTTCAGCTCAAGAAGATAACTTGTATTAGGTTATTAGCCTCCAAGAGAATAATTCGGCCAAAATAAATAATATATACTGAACAGATAGATACCCAGAATGAGAATTTGGCCTAGGCAGTTACCCAGAATTAGTATAATTACAGGAGACTAGTCTTCATTCTGGTAGGCAGTCTCGGAATTGTAGAGAAGCACTTGTGTGCACTACAGTGCCCAGTTTTGTGCACATGTTTGAGGAGAGTTTCCATTGCAACTGCTGTAGCTAGCAGATCACATTTAGCTTGGACTATCTCTTGGTTAGGGTTTGGACTATCTGATCAGCTCTTGTTGGTGCGTTATCCTTGGGGAAAGGAGCGTTACCCTTTGTTTGGCTATCTAGCCTAGGGTTTTCTTCCGGAGTGATTCTCTGTCAAGGTTAAGGTGCTCGGAGGGTGGCTCCGACCTATGGTTGGGTGACAATAGAAATATTTTCAATGATAAAATGAGCACATCCATTATATTCTAACAGACACACCAACGTCACAGGTATCATGTGTAAAGTTAA
>JZKD02S0192719.1:12294-22548 GCA_000966675.3 Picea glauca | reverse complement strand
CTATCAGCTAGGTGGTCCTGGGCACCTTTCTACAACTTTTCAATGAGTTTCATCATGTGTCCCTCTTCATCTATATCTTTTCCATGCCCATTAGATTTTGTTCCTTCGACTCCCAGGTTGACATCCTTTCCTTCTCTTTCATCTTCTATTTCGGAGGCAATCTACACCTCTTCCAATTCCATACTCGACGTCCATTTTCGGTTGTATTGACACTCGTTGAATTCTACACACAAAGTGTGCAGTCAACTGAAGTTTGTCAGGCCCTTAAAACTTCAAGAAAACTTACAACATTCATAAGCCAACGTGAACAAGAAAAACGTTTTGGCTTCACAAGTTTTCTGAGCTCTGTACGGCTCTGCAAATTTCGGGACTTCGGAACTTCGGAATCTCGGTCCATGAAGATCCATCAATTAAATATTCGTAACCAAAGTCACCCTTTCGCAACTTGTGATCTCATGAGTTTGTGAGTTGAAGACCCTCGGCTCATTTCCTCCAAACGACGATACCCAAGATGCAATGCAGGTATGGCTCCCTCCTCGCTAGCGCCTGCTACGCATGATTGTAGGCTAGGGCTAAGTGCTAGCACTTCTTCGCCAACTCGCAACTTCGCGAGTTAGAGTGTTGAGCCTTCATGCTCCTCCTTTGAATTCCAAAATTGTGAATTACTTTATTCTCTGGGCCCACAGCATAACTGTCGCCCTTCACCATAGTGGCACGTGGTACATTCAAGAGGGTCCATGTCACCTTCGGTGATGTCTTTGGGTCCCACCACTCTCACCTGTCTTCTCGACTCACTGGAACATGGTATGCATTCATGCACCCATGTCCATTCCAAGCAAGGAATCCAATGATCAGATCCCCTCCTCAAATCAACGACACAGATCTTTTCAACATTTCGGGGTTTTGGGCATCGAGAGTTCGTGCACCCCACATCTCGAACTTCCATTGGCCTAAATCCCGAAATTTAGGGTTTACTCCTCCGTCGAATTGGACGGTCAACTACCTTCCTACGATCTACGGTGTAGATCGTTTTGGGATTTCGAGTTTCGGAGGTGTTCACCTCTCCTCACTTCCCATCTCCCAAAACGTCAATTTCTTCCTGGACAATTAACGGTCGAGATCTCTCTTAGATTGATGATTATGATCCAATCATGAATTCACGTTTCGTGAATTCTCACGAACTCACCCTTTGACCATTTCAAGTTATGAGTCAGCGAAAGGCTGATCGCCCTCCACACGTTCTTTCTGATGTACGGTTCTGACTAATTCAGAATTTCACGTATCATGATTTCCACACTCCTGTGCAACTCCAAAGGGATTTAAACCCCACTCACACTTCCCAAATCTGACGGTCACGAGGGTTCACCTTCCCTCCCAAAAAGATCCTAAGGCTCCAACACTGTTGGTGTGGATTCCTCTCTTCCTATGGCCATAGACCACATCAGCTGCGGTTTCACACACCACTATACCTCCTGAGCTTATAGGCACGATCAAGTAACTCCTTGACACTCCGGACCATACCAGGGTCTGAAATTGGTCCCTTAGACACAATTTCTCCTCACACTCTCGGTCTAAAGACCACTCAACTAGCCCATCTAGGCTCAGTGTCGAAACCTTGGCTCTGATACCAAACTGTAACACCCTTTTCGCTCACTATTCTGTAGGTGTTACTACGCGGAATAACAACATTCTCACTAATAATTAATCACATGCATTTAAAACAAGTTAAACACATTCAACACAGAGTATTCATACGAATTACTACCATATTACACAATCGATACTATTTAATATCAATTCATATACACAATGGAATTCATGATAACATAAGCAACACAATCATGCAAAACATGATTAAAGCATAATCATGTACTTATCTTTGAAACAATGGCAGTTCCACCAACCGAGTGTAGGCCTTCCACGAACATCCCAGCCCTAGACCACACTGTTCATCAGCTCAACAGTGGGTCACCCTTGAGCTGGGACTAAGCTCCACCCCAAGGCAAGGAATCCTAGGCTAGGATGAGGTTACAGGGAAAACAACATAGAAATCCAGAAGGATTCTTCCCAAGATGCCATCTTATGCCCACTATTACCAGACTCTCATTCCCCACATGCCTGTTCCACTCGGGAGTATACACCTTCACAATAACAGTCCATCGGTGCTAACCTCCCTCTCTGGGTCTCGACAACAGGCTGGATCAGGAAGTCTCAGAGCCTGAAGCTGGTGCTGGACACTCTCTGGAAGAAACCACTTCCCAACAAACTCTCTCACCTGGAGAGAATTGCCCACAGGCCTGACAACTTGCCTCTTCAACCAACAGTCACCTCCCTCACCTGGAAAGAGGTCATGCATAGGTTCACTCACAACTTGCACTAGCCAACAAGCCACGCACAATCTAGCTCTGTTTGGCCACCACAACCAATCGGAAAAACAAACACGGGCTTCCCAAACAGGCCTAGCAATGACGCAAGTTCTCACAGGGTTGGTTCTCGAGAACGTGTGACAAACAATCCACGCAGAGAATGACATGGGTTCCATGGCTCAGAACGGAGAGGGTGAACCTGACCTCTTCAGAAACAAACACAGACTTCTCAACTTTCAGAACAAAGGGTATACACAGTTTTTCAGAGCCAAAACATAGGCTTTTTGGCTCACAAGGAAGCACGAGGGTTCTCTGCTGAGCTCGGGTCGATTGTACTGCTCAGAGCCCGTACACGCTCAGGCAGTCTCGGTGGAAATGGGCGAGGAGCCCTCTCTCGACTCATCTTGGATGTTTTATTCGCATGGGTCGGGGCTGATTCTTGTCGCTCTGGAAACTGCATGCATTTACCCAGCACACATCACCTTCCTCATGGTTAGGAACTTAGGATAAAATATAAATGGCAAATGTTCTTTTGGAATAATAATAAAATATTATTCCCAGGATTAAGCCCCCTAGGCTAAACACTTAGCCCCTTTTCCCACCTTCCAACCTCTAATCCCTTGCCTTCTCTGTGGAAGCTTAGTCCCCCTTCACTCATTCATCATGGTCGGTCTGCACCTGGTGGTGTTTACAATTTTATTAAATGTTTTTCATACATACAAGTACAAAATCAGGCCCTTGGCCTCCAACCCTTAGGCTCTCTGGCCTAACAATCACATAAGCCCACCGACTTATACAAACTTGGCTCACTAGCCTATAACACATATTTACAATTCATTTCATACATCAGATTTACAACTGGGCTCGGCCTTGGGGACATTACACTTTCATTTTTCATAATTGATCATTGAGACATTAATCTCTCTCTCTCATAATTTCAACTCTCTCTCTTAATATGCGACTTGATTTTTGGGGGATATTTACTCATGAGATTTACTTGGAGATGGATTCTTTCATTTTTGGAGGATGGTTTGTGACCTAGACTACTTGTTGGATGATTTTTATTGTAAGTTTGTTTATGCTTAACTTTAATTTTCTACAACTTGCTTGGATTAGTTTTTCTTGAAGAAACCCTAGGAGGGTTATGAATATTAGGGATGATTTTAGGGGCCAAATTTTTCTAATAGGCTAATTTTCCATGGTTTTTCCAAAAACAAGATTCTCTATTTTAAAAATNTCTATCCCCTTGAATCCTTTATTGGATAGGGTTTTAACTTAGGGGTTAGGATGGTCTATCCCCCTAGGTTCTAAAAACCTAGTTTCCCATCAACTAGTAAGCTATGTGATTAATTTTAGAGGTATGGCTTGGATTATAAGGGTTTAAGTCCAAGGTTCAAGTCCTCCATTATTGGCCATTTATATTCTCTTTGATGGTATGAATCCATTACCCAATAGACAAGGTACTAGTTACATTGGAGAAAGTGAAAATTTTCATTGAGAAACGTGAAAATTGCTCTCTCGTGATCTCTAAATTCTTGGATAAATTACTCATACTCTAAGCTATCAAATCTTGCTAAAAATTCTTGATTTCTTAGAGTATTTATTTCTACTATAATAACTAATTAGCTAAAACCATTAGGGATGAAACAAAACCTCTCTCTCACACTTGTTTACTTACTTTTTTCACCTCATAAAATTGTACTTGAATATTGCAAATCAATCTACTTGTTAAGGGATATAAATTGACAAATTTATTTTCTAATTTCTATGGTGGAAACTTGTTGTTGTAGAAAATGTTTGCTACAACCATTTAGGGATGTTATAAACTTGTCGATAAAATTTACTTGACATCCCATTCAACCGTCAAAATTGTGGTTTAATCATTGGAATATTGTCTATTGCTTACAAGCTTTCATTGCCATAATTTAATGATGATTTTGAAGATGATTTATTGCAGCCGTTAACATCTAATTCTTGCTAGTACAATTTACAACCTACTGCAAATTTTGGTACATAAAGTACTTTTGTTTTTTCCCTTAATGTTTGGGGTTTATTTTCATGATCTTTGGTATTGGGATAATGTTTATAACATTGGTTTTGCAGGTTGTTGATCGACTTCTCTCTTTCCTTCACCAAAGTCATTACTTTTCAAATTCTAAGCACTCTCATCCAATGACCAAAGGATCCATCCCCCCAAGGTCGCCCAAGAAACCTCCCTTGTGGTGGAATCATCCATCACTAAAATGAGGTGAGTAATTGCTAAGGTGACAATGGTTCTTAGTCCCAATTGTGTCTCACATTTGTTTCTTGTGGTTGGATTAGTCCCAATTTCTTTAAGTGATTTTCTTAAGATTAAATTTTGAATCTCATCATTTGGTGACACGTGAGTCCTTTTGCAAAATCGTATTAAAATTTGTTTATTGTTCCTTTAATGCATGACATCAAAATCACACTCAATAATTCAGACCACCTCCTTTGTCTAGTATTCAAGTTACTTTGCATTAATATATGTTAAATTCCATGATGATTGGTCTTCAATTTAAATTTTATTCGAATTAAGTGATGTCTCCAAATTCTTAGTGCATGCACTATCGCCACAAGTTCTAAATCATTCATTACATAATTTTATTCATGCGGTTGAATCATTCTTGAAGCGTAGGAAATCGCCCTATCTTCTTACATTAGTACTCATCCCAATATTTCTTTCGAAGCATTTGTACATACCATAAAATCTTGATCCATATTTGGTACCTTTAATATATGATGTATTATCAATAATTTTAAATTTTTTTTGAAAAACTTACTCACATTGCTTCGTCCACAAAAATTTCTTATTATTCTTTTATAATTCAGTAATAGGATTCACGATCTTTGAAAAAACTTCCACAAACTTGATATAATATTCAACCAAACCCATAAAACTACATACTTCATGTGCATTAGTAGGTGTCGATCATTCCATAATTGTCTCTATCTTCACTGGATCCACCACAATACCTTCTCTTGAAATAATTTGTTCGAATCAATGAATACTTGATTCATAAAACAAACACTTAAAGAGTTTAACATATAACTTGTGCTCTCTAAGACATTGCAACACNTCTATCCCCTTGAATCCTTTATTGGATAGGGTTTTAACTTAGGGGTTAGGATGGTCTATCCCCCTAGGTTCTAAAAACCTAGTTTCCCATCAACTAGTAAGCTATGTGATTAATTTTAGAGGTATGGCTTGGATTATAAGGGTTTAAGTCCAAGGTTCAAGTCCTCCATTATTGGCCATTTATATTCTCTTTGATGGTATGAATCCATTACCCAATAGACAAGGTACTAGTTACATTGGAGAAAGTGAAAATTTTCATTGAGAAACGTGAAAATTGCTCTCTCGTGATCTCTAAATTCTTGGATAAATTACTCATACTCTAAGCTATCAAATCTTGCTAAAAATTCTTGATTTCTTAGAGTATTTATTTCTACTATAATAACTAATTAGCTAAAACCATTAGGGATGAAACAAAACCTCTCTCTCACACTTGTTTACTTACTTTTTTCACCTCATAAAATTGTACTTGAATATTGCAAATCAATCTACTTGTTAAGGGATATAAATTGACAAATTTATTTTCTAATTTCTATGGTGGAAACTTGTTGTTGTAGAAAATGTTTGCTACAACCATTTAGGGATGTTATAAACTTGTCGATAAAATTTACTTGACATCCCATTCAACCGTCAAAATTGTGGTTTAATCATTGGAATATTGTCTATTGCTTACAAGCTTTCATTGCCATAATTTAATGATGATTTTGAAGATGATTTATTGCAGCCGTTAACATCTAATTCTTGCTAGTACAATTTACAACCTACTGCAAATTTTGGTACATAAAGTACTTTTGTTTTTTCCCTTAATGTTTGGGGTTTATTTTCATGATCTTTGGTATTGGGATAATGTTTATAACATTGGTTTTGCAGGTTGTTGATCGACTTCTCTCTTTCCTTCACCAAAGTCATTACTTTTCAAATTCTAAGCACTCTCATCCAATGACCAAAGGATCCATCCCCCCAAGGTCGCCCAAGAAACCTCCCTTGTGGTGGAATCATCCATCACTAAAATGAGGTGAGTAATTGCTAAGGTGACAATGGTTCTTAGTCCCAATCGTGTCTCACATTTGTTTCTTGTGGTTGGATTAGTCCCAATTTCTTTAAGTGCTTTTCTTAAGATTAAATTTTGAATCTTATCATTTGGTGACACGTGAGTCCTTTTGCAAAATCGTATTAAACTTTGTTTACTGTTCCTTTAATGTATGACATCAAAATCACACTCAATAATTCAGACCACCTCCTATGTCTAGTATTCAAGTTACTTTGCATTAATATATGTTAAATTCCATGATGATTGGTCTTCAATTTAAATTTTATTCCAATTAAGTGATGTCTCCAAATTCTTAATGCATGCACTATCGCCACAAGTTCTAAATCATTCATTACATAATTTTATTCATGCGGTTGAATCGTTCTTGAAGCGTAGGAAATCATCCTATCTTCTTACATTAGTACTCATCCCAATATTTCTTTCGAAGCATTTGTACATACCATAAAATCTTGATCCATATTTGGTACCTTTAATATATGATGTATTATCAATAATTTTTAAATTTTTTTGAAAAACTTACTCACATTGCTTCGTCCACAAAAATTTCTTATTCTTCTTTTATAATTTAGTAATAGGATTCACGATCTTTGAAAAAACTTCCACAAACTTGATATAATATTCAACCAAACCCATAAAAATACATACTTCATGTGCATTAGTAGGTGTCGATCATTCCATAATTGTCTCTATCTTCACTGGACCCACCACAATACCTTCTCTTGAAATAATTTGTTCGAATCAATGAATACTTGATTCATAAAACAAACACTTAAAGAGTTTAACATATAACTTGTGCTCTCTAAGACATTGCAACACTTGCTTGAAATGTTCTTTTTGCTCCTTTGGTGTTCTGGGAAATATCATAATATCATACAAAACACTTGCACAATCTTGTTGAGATATTGTTGAAACATTCCATTCATTAAACTCATAAATACACTAGGTGCATTCATGAGTCCAAAGGGTACTACTATGAATTCATAATGACCAAAACACATCTTAAATTCCATCTCAGGAATACCCTCTTCTCAATCTGAATTGATGATATTTGAACCTTAAATATATTTTAGAAAACATCTTATCCCTTTTCATTTGTTTGAGTAAATCAATGATTCTAGGCAATGCATTTTGATTTATTATTATGGTTTTATTTAATTGTTTATAATCAATAAAAATTCTCCACGATCCATCCTTTTTCTCTACGAATATCATTAGTGCTCTCCATGGTGATATATTTGGATGAATAAATCCCAAATCCAAGAGTTCTTGGAGATGCATATGTAAATCTCACAATTTTGGAGTCATCATGCAGTAATAAGCCTTTGGGATAGGTTCCATACCCGGTTTGAGTTCAATCATGAACTTCATATCTCTGTCAAGCGGTAATCCGGATAATCCTTTTGGAATTACATTCGATAATTCAAATAACACATGATACTATTCTATATTTAATGTATCCTCTTTCTTGTTCACAGTAGTTACGACATATAACTTACATCAATTTCTCAAACTTTTATTCAATTGCAATGTTGGGATGAATTTTAATGATACTCATGTATTCATCCCTACTAATATTCTTTTATGTCTCGAATCATCTACAAAGTAAAGTTTCTTATATTTAGAATCCAACATTGCTTCATGACTCTCTAGCCAACTTATACCTATTACTACATCACAAGATCCCAAGGTAGTTGAATATAATGATACTCGAGCTAGGCATACACCGAGGTTAATCTTGCAATCTTTAACTAAATGTCCTACTTCTTGCTTAACTTCGAAAGCCATTTCTACTTGGCTGAAATCCTTTTGATTAATTACTATTATTTTTGTTCTTAATAATGCATTATAAGAAATATTTTTTTTTGTTTTGCATGTATCTATTAATAATGAAAAACTTGTAATAATTATCTTATTTGATATCTTGAGTATTGTACATTGATGCTCAAATTGGTCGTTATTCACCACTGCATGGATATTGTGGAATTTCTCTAGATTACCTACAATAGTATGGATATGATTCAAACTATCTCCTCTTTGTGCATGTAGAAAATCCCTTTGAAAATGTGGTCCTCTGCATGTCCAACACCTCCTCATAGGAGGTTAACTCCGAATCCCAAACTGAGGAAAAGTAGTTCTACTACTCTACTGTGTTTGTTGAGGTTACTACATCGATGACCTATATGGAAGTCTTATTGGTTGTGGAGCNGGGGGGGTTTACCCCTCTTCAGGGTCCAGGGGAAAGTGGGCCTTCGGAGAGGGTTCGGGGGAGAATCCCCCGAAGGAAAAAATGCCTTGTAAATATATATTGTAATTTGATAGTATATATGGACAATTCATTATAAGGTTGTAGATCTGATAGTAGAAGTTATGTTAGGGTTTTTTTCCCTAGAAGGCAACCCTCTTTTATGAGGGAAATTTATTGCGACTATGTATCATTGTGAACATTTTATTCTTAATGAGGATACTGTGAGAGAAAGAAGAGGAAGTTTCAATAGGTTTGTTGTAGGTTGTATCCCTTCATTTGTTGGATAATAATAAAGGAAGGACCTGACAATTTCTCTGGTGGATGTAGCCCACATTGGGTGAACCACGTATATCTGTATCTCTATTGTATTATGTATATTCTGTGTTATATTTCCACATTTGTTTTATTTTATTTCTCCATGATCCTATTTTTCTAACAACTAGTATTAGAGCAAAAGGTAACTCGCAGGAAAAGAGGGTTCCTGGTTCAAGTGGGAGTAATGGCGAAAGATGGAAATTTTACGGTCAAGAAATTTAATGACCAAAACTACTAGCTATGGAAGATGCATATGGAAGATTATTTATATTAGAAGGATATATTCCTACCATTGGGTGGAATAGAAAAGAAGCCGATGACCATGAAGGACGAAGAATGGGAGGTTCTTGACAGAAAGGCACTAGGAATGATACAACTGAGCTTGGCAACGTCGGTGGATTTCAATATTTTGAAATAAAAGACAATGAAGGAGTTGATGGATGGATTGGCTAAACTATATGAAAAACCCTCAACGTCCAATAAGGTATTTCTAATGAAGAGATTATTTAATATGAATATGTTAGAAGGTGGGTCCGTTGCAGATCATTTAAATGAATTTAATACAGTTAGTAATCAATTAAGTTATGTAAAAGTGGACTTTGATGATGAGGTCAAGGATATTCTAATCTTGTGCTCATTGCCAGAAGGATGGAATGACTTGGTCATGGTTGTAAATAACTCTGTCTCTGGTTCAAATACTTTAAAATTTGATGATGTTATCCTTAGTGAGGAAATGCGATGGAAAAACACAGGTGAGAGATCAGGTAATGAATTAAACATGGAGAACAGGGGAAGAAAAAAGGATAGAGGAAAGGGCTCATGGAACTGCGAGAATTCTAGGAAGGGAAGATCCAAATACAGACTTGGAAAGATAGAGTGTTGGAATTGTGGAAAGAAAGGACACCTGAAGAAAGGCTGTAGATCTCCAAAGAAACAAAGAGATGGACATCAGTAGAAAAATCAGGAAGCAAATGTAACAAGTGATGTGTTACAAGATGCTTTGATTCTTTCTATAGATAATATTTCTAAGTCTTGGGTAGTAGATTTAGGGGCTTCATTTCATGCGACACCCCATAGGAAATATTTTCTATATTATGTTCAAGGTGATTTTGGACAAGTTCATTTGGGTGATGATGCACCATGCAAAATTGTTGGAATGGGAAAGGTAAAAATAAAGCAA
>JZKD02S0192719.1:0-12284 GCA_000966675.3 Picea glauca | reverse complement strand
CAATCATTGCGTGGATCTTGATAAATATTGCTTCAGTTAAATGTTTGGTGAAGATATCGGCAACTTGATTTGCAGTTCTGCAATATTCAAGAGAGACAATGTTCTCATGAACCAACTATCTCAAGTGGTGAGCATGGATCTGAACATGCTTCATCTTACTGTTGGAAACAGGATTGTCAGCAACTTGTATGGAACTTTGGTTATCACAATAGATTGTAGTTGAGGTTTGAATTTGGACATCTACTCTCTCAGCAAAAAAATTTCCTCAAACAATCTAAATGTGCTTTTGGAGCCTCAAAAGTCGAGTACTTGGGTCATATTGTTGGAAAGGCAGGTGCCAGGGTGGATCCTGAAAATATTGAAGCTATGTAGGATTGGTCTCTCCCAAAGACTCTCAAAACCTTGTGTGGATTTTTGGGTTTAACAAACTATTATCGCAAGTTTGTTAAGAATTATGGAAATATTGTGGCACCTCTCACTGCTCTCCTTAAAAATAACTCTTTCACTTGGACTCTCATAGTTGATTAGGCCTTTCAAACCTTGAAGGTGCCCATGTGCACAACTCCAATCCTGGCCCTTCCTGATTTCAAAAAGACCTGTGTCCTGGAATGTGATGCTTCCGGGAGAAGAATTGGAGCAGTCCTTATGAAATATGGTTGACCTTTGGCCTTTACCATCAAATAATCGTCACAGCGAGATTTGGGAAAATCAATCTATGAAAAGGAAATGTTGACTATTATGCATGCAGTGGATCTTTGGCGTCCTTATCCATTGGGGAAGCGCTTCCAAATTAATATAGATCATCAAAGCCTCAAGTACTTTCTGGAACAACGACCTTCCTCCCAGGAGAAACACAAATGGGTGACTAATCTCTTTGGATATGATTATGAGATCATTTACAAGAAAGGCAAAGACAATGTGGTTGTTGATGCACTGTCAAGAAAATATGAAGATGAAGGGTCCCTTTTTTCCCTCTCCTTCATTGTACCAGATTGGATCCAATATGTTCGCCAGGAATGGCTACACGATCCCAAAATTTTTCATCTAATCCAACAATTGCAAGACAATTCTCCAATTTCCCCAGAGTACTCTTGGCACAATTATGAGCTTCGCTACAAAGGTAGTTTGTATTTAAGTAAATAGTCACAACTTAAATCCATGATACTTTCTGAGCTTCATGCTACACCCACAGCTAGGCACTCAGGGTTTACCAAAACCTATGACCAAGTCAAATGTTGTTTTTTCTGGGATGGTATGAAACAGAATGTTCGTAATTTTGTGGTAGAATGTGATGTTTGTCAATGCAACAAGGGAAAAATGGTCAAATCTCTTGTCACACTACAATCACTTCTGATTCCACCTGTTATTTGGAGGGATATCTCTATGTATTTTATTGTGGGCTTACCTAAATTGAGCAATAAATTAGTCATCACAGTGGTCATTGATCGTCTTTCCAAGTGTGCTCATTTATGTTCTCTTCAACACCCATTTATAGCCTCCACTGTGGCTCAAATTTTCACGGATCAAGTCTTCAATCTTCATGTCATGCCTCATTCTATTGTTTCTGATCGAGACCCCATTTTCACCATCAATTTTTGGCAAGAACGGTTTAGGCTACAGGGAACCCAATTGCATCTTAGCACAACTTATCATCCCTAGATTGATGGTCAAACTGAAGTTGTCAACAAGTGTTTGGAAACATATTTGAGGTTTTTTGCATCAGAAATGGAAAATCAGTGGGCTCAATTGTTACCAATATATGAATGGTGATACAACACTTCTTACCATACATCTACTTGCATGACTCCTTTTGAAGCAGTATATGGACAAAATCCACCTTTAGTTCTCTCATACCTGCATGGTGTCTCGAACGTCCAGGCGATTGACCAAATTCTTATAGTTCGAGAGGCTATTCTTAGTAACCTCAAAGAGAATTTGTTCATGGCCCAGAATCGTATGAAGCAATAAGAAGATCAAGGTCGCTATGTATGTCAATTTGTTGAAGGAGACTAGGTGTTTCTTCGATTGCAACCTTATAAGAAAACTTTCATCAAGGATGACCATTGTCATAATCTGGAACCCAAATTTTATGGTCCTTATACCATTCTCAAGCGTGTGGGACAAGTGGCCTATCATTTATCTTTGCCCAGTCATTCTAAGATCCATCCTATTTTTCATGTCTCTTGCTTAAAGAAGGTGATTGGAACTAAGTGCCAAAATCAAAATAGCCTTCCTGAGTTGGATGAAGAAGGCTCCATCTGGTTGTAGCCACAAGATTTTTTGGACTAGTGTGAGCGATGGCTTCATCAGTGCACCATCAAGGAAGTGTTAGTACATTGGAAAGATACAACTCCAACAGATGCCACTTGGGAACCAGCTACCATTTTGTAGCAATTTCCTCATCTCAAGCCTTGAGGACAACATTGTTTTTAAGGGCGAGGACATGTTAGGGACCTAACCTCCCTAACCCCTCATGTAGGTAGAAAAATATATTTCCATGTACAAAAGGTCAATATTAATAAGGCCTAGCAATAAGGAAGAATAAGTCAAATGTAAGAAGACCTAATAGAAGCTTCCGCTTCTAGAAGTATCTTCCTCTAGATTGTTCTTTTGGATAGACATATTTAGTATAAATAGGAGTAGAGGGTATGAGAAGTTTTTTCTAGGATATTATTGTAATAGAGCTCTTCTATGTTGGAGGTTACTCCCTTGAAGAGGCAAGTGAACATTGCTATCACTAATCAAGGTGCTTTTTCTGGTGTTATTATAGTATTATTCTGGTATTGTTCTGGTTATATCATTGTTGCTCTACCATTTCTAGCTAAAATAGTTATGTTCTGCATATTATTTTGTATCTAGAATACTACATGTTCATGCCAAATTCAACTTCTCTCATCAGTGTCAGCAGAAAGTGCAGTCAGTTCAGGTTTAGGTCGAGTCGAGTCATGGAACTTGTACAAACTGCTAATTAGGTTAAGAATCCCACTAGTGACAATCGACTTTCCTTTCTTCAAATCACGAACATAGAAATAATCTGGCCAAAATTCCATAATCTTACCTGTCCATGTCAACTGAGCAACAAACAACGGATTGGAACTGAGATTTGGCACTTGATAGACATCGACAATTTTCCTATGTCAACAAGCTACATCCCCCTGACCAACAACATCCAGAGAAAAATCATCAGCAACATACATTTTACTCTCCTTGGATTTATTCAGTCTTATGGATAAAGTGGCATCTTTATCCATATGGTGAGTGCACCCAAAATAGACAACCCATTCATTATGCGCAGAATGAAACAACAAGGCCTGAGAAGTCCTTACTTGGAAGATGAAACTATCAGCGAGTCGAAAAATAGTGGACACATCTCCTTCAAGGCATTTAACCTTCTCCTCCAATTCATATTTCTTCTTAAATAAGTTTTTCTCCACATGTTCATCCTTTCCACAGTATTGACATGACTGCTTTCAACTTCGTTGTGGTTGTCTCTGGGGTCCCTAGTCATGGTATGCAATTTTTTGTGCAAAAACATTAGACTACACTTTTATTCATATGATCCATCTTTCTCTTTCCCTTGAGAAAGTAATTCTGGTGTTTACCACCAAGCTTACCTTTTTCAATCAATCTATGTTGGTTAGTAATCAAAAGACCAGAGAAAGCTTCAAAGGTATAATCCTTACCATATTCCTTGCGTTCTTTTCAGTTGGTGCGGAAATTTCACATGAACACTTTGAATGGTGTTCTCAAGTTCATCAGGACTAGATCGATGAGTTTTCCATCCTTATTATAATATTTCTTTCCACATTATCCCAATTTCAAATGGATTTCCTTGACACGCACTAAATATTCCTCCATTCTCTCAAAGGAATGAAAATCGAGAGAGATCAACTCTTTCTCTAACTATATGACATGGCTCTCATCGACTCAATTGAACAAGGTTTTCAGCTTCTTCTAGACTTGATGAGGACAATTGATTCCACTGAGGTGAAAATGAATCTCTCGTGAGATGTAGGTCGTAATGACCCCTACATCCTCATCCTTCTTGTCATCAACAGTGAACTGCACCTGATCGTTTGTTGGATCTAGAATTGTCACCTTTATATACTGCCACGGTCCTTTACTCTTCGTAGGGTTTCCATATCTGGTGCCCATATTGCATAATTTGATCTTTTCATAACAATATGATCAATATTTGAATCCATCTTTGATATCTAGATAGACTAGTATGTTTCAAAGTTCCAATCAATAAACCATCGACCCAGAGTCAATCACACAACAAATCCAACTCAACAAGGTTTTCATATAATAGATCAAGGTTTTCAAACCATAGGCTATGATACCATGTTGAGGAATAGGGTGGAACACAACACTACAAATAATCAAAGAGGAATAGAAAAATTCGAAGAGAAGGGATGGTATCTAAAGACATCATTACAACACTTAAACATAGTGCATTGTGGTCAGAACATCATAGTGCATGTTTCACATCTTAATATCCATGATCTATTGCATAATCTCAATTCACTTGCTTGATAATGACCCAAGGGGTCTCTTTTTATAGCCTCGAGATCTAACTAATTTCCATAGAATCTGGAATATCTTGTCCACGTGTATTTGTCAATTGTTAGAGTTGACTCCGCAAAATACGATCTATCGATTTGGCTCGACATGACTCGACCTAACCACCTATGTGTCCAAATCAAAGTCGATTGTTGGGTTGCTCAATCCACCGGTTGACTATCTTTGATTTTTGGTCAATTTTTCGACCGACATGCACATCGACTACTCGACCAACCGGTGTGGTGTGTTGGTCGATCACCTGAACGACTGTATCCAGATGTAGGTTGACTCTCAACTGACTGAACCCAGAAGATGTGTGATGAACCATCAATGCTTGATGTTCCAACATTACCATCATCATTAGATCACATGCACAATGTATTTCTTGGTTTTTTTTTTGGGTCATTATATTTTATGCCCTTCTCGTATTATTTATTTGATTCATTTGCATATGAAAGATGAGGGAACCTTGACTACTAGACCAACCCACATTTTGGACCAACGCACTCAAAAACTTAAGCGTCATTTGGTAGACCAAGTAAAGGTCTAATGGGGTATTTATATTCCAAGTTTAGCTACTTAAGAGGACACAAATGAGATGCATTAGAAATTTCCATAATTATTTTAGAACTTGGGGACAAAGTTTCCTAAAGAAGGGGGTGTTTGTAGTGCCATGTTTGTTTTGACAAGTTTGACATATTTGATTTTATTATTAGAGGGCATTTTCTTTACAAAATGACCCATTTTATTGACATGTGTTGTGATGATGAAACTTAAACATTTTGACTATTTTCATTGGCTTTAATGGATGTAATGATATTTATAAATTATTTTTGTTTTAATAATTATATAATAAACATTGATGGATAAATTGTATAGTGATATGATGTAATTGACAGTGTCAATTTACATCGTTATGATGCATTGAAATGAATGTATACATATATTTTTGATGCATTAGTTTTTAGTTGTTATTGATGGTTTTTCTAATATAATAGGGAATCCATAGGTGTACATTGACATGGGATTGCATCAACATCATATGGACTCTTGATTGAGTTAGGATATTATAATATGTCATGTGAATAACAATGTGNGAACAACGACCTTCCTCCCAGGAGAAACACAAATGGGTGACTAATCTCTTTGGATATGATTATGAGATCATTTACAAGAAAGGCAAAGACAATGTGGTTGTTGATGCACTGTCAAGAAAATATGAAGATGAAGGGTCCCTTTTTTCCCTCTCCTTCATTGTACCAGATTGGATCCAATATGTTCGCCAGGAATGGCTACACGATCCCAAAATTTTTCATCTAATCCAACAATTGCAAGACAATTCTCCAATTTCCCCAGAGTACTCTTGGCACAATTATGAGCTTCGCTACAAAGGTAGTTTGTATTTAAGTAAATAGTCACAACTTAAATCCATGATACTTTCTGAGCTTCATGCTACACCCACAGCTAGGCACTCAGGGTTTACCAAAACCTATGACCAAGTCAAATGTTGTTTTTTCTGGGATGGTATGAAACAGAATGTTCGTAATTTTGTGGTAGAATGTGATGTTTGTCAATGCAACAAGGGAAAAATGGTCAAATCTCTTGTCACACTACAATCACTTCTGATTCCACCTGTTATTTGGAGGGATATCTCTATGTATTTTATTGTGGGCTTACCTAAATTGAGCAATAAATTAGTCATCACAGTGGTCATTGATCGTCTTTCCAAGTGTGCTCATTTATGTTCTCTTCAACACCCATTTATAGCCTCCACTGTGGCTCAAATTTTCACGGATCAAGTCTTCAATCTTCATGTCATGCCTCATTCTATTGTTTCTGATCGAGACCCCATTTTCACCATCAATTTTTGGCAAGAACGGTTTAGGCTACAGGGAACCCAATTGCATCTTAGCACAACTTATCATCCCTAGATTGATGGTCAAACTGAAGTTGTCAACAAGTGTTTGGAAACATATTTGAGGTTTTTTGCATCAGAAATGGAAAATCAGTGGGCTCAATTGTTACCAATATATGAATGGTGATACAACACTTCTTACCATACATCTACTTGCATGACTCCTTTTGAAGCAGTATATGGACAAAATCCACCTTTAGTTCTCTCATACCTGCATGGTGTCTCGAACGTCCAGGCGATTGACCAAATTCTTATAGTTCGAGAGGCTATTCTTAGTAACCTCAAAGAGAATTTGTTCATGGCCCAGAATCGTATGAAGCAATAAGAAGATCAAGGTCGCTATGTATGTCAATTTGTTGAAGGAGACTAGGTGTTTCTTCGATTGCAACCTTATAAGAAAACTTTCATCAAGGATGACCATTGTCATAATCTGGAACCCAAATTTTATGGTCCTTATACCATTCTCAAGCGTGTGGGACAAGTGGCCTATCATTTATCTTTGCCCAGTCATTCTAAGATCCATCCTATTTTTCATGTCTCTTGCTTAAAGAAGGTGATTGGAACTAAGTGCCAAAATCAAAATAGCCTTCCTGAGTTGGATGAAGAAGGCTCCATCTGGTTGTAGCCACAAGATTTTTTGGACTAGTGTGAGCGATGGCTTCATCAGTGCACCATCAAGGAAGTGTTAGTACATTGGAAAGATACAACTCCAACAGATGCCACTTGGGAACCAGCTACCATTTTGTAGCAATTTCCTCATCTCAAGCCTTGAGGACAACATTTTTTTTAAGGGCGAGGACATGTTAGGGACCTAACCTCCCTAACCCCTCATGTAGGTAGAAAAATATATTTCCATGTAAAAAAGGTCAATATTAATAAGGCCTAGCAATAAGGAAGAATAAGTCAAATGTAAGAAGACCTAATAGAAGCTTCCGCTTCTAGAAGGATCTTCCTCTAGATTGTTCTTTTGGATAGACATATTTAGTATAAATAGGAGTAGAGGGTATGAGAAGTTTTTTCTAGGATATTATCGTAATAGAGCTCTTCTATGTTGGAGGTTACTCCCTTGAAGAGGCAAGTGAACATTGCTATCACTAATCAAGGTGCTCTTTCTGGTGTTATTATAGTATTATTCTAGTGTTGTCCTGGTTATATCATTGTTGTTCTACCATTTCTAGCTAAAATAGTTATGTTCTGCATATTATTTTGTATCTACAATACTACATGTTCATGACAAATTCAACTTCTCTCATCAGTGTCAGCAAAAAGTGCAGTCAGTTCAGGTTTAGGTCGAGTCGAATCATGGAACTTGTACAAACTGCCTATTAGGTTAAGAATCCCACTAGTGACAATCGACTTTCCTTTCTTCAAATCAGGAACATAGAAATAATCTAGCCAAAATTCCATAATCTTACCTGTCCATGTCAACTGAGAAACAAACAACGGATTGGAACTGAGATTTGGCACTTGATAGACATCGACAATTTTCCTATGTCGACAAGCTACATCCCCCTGACCAACAACATCCAGAGAAAAATCATCAGCAACATACATTTTACTCTCCTTGGATTTATTCAGTCTTATGGATAAAGTGGCATCTTTATCCATATGGTGAGTGCACCCAAAATAGACAACCCATTCATTATGCGCAGAATGAAACAACAAGGCCTGAGAAGTCCTTACTTGGAAGATGAAACTATCAGCGAGTCGAAAAATAGTGGACACATCTCCTTCAAGGCATTTAACCTTCTCCTCCAATTCATATTTCTTCTTAAATAAGTTTTTCTCCACATGTTCATCCTTTCCACAGTATTGACATGACTGCTTTCAACTTCGTTGTGGTTGTCTCTGGGGTCCCTAGTCATGGTATGCAATTTTTTGTGCAAAAACATTAGACTACACTTTTATTCATATGATCCATCTTTCTCTTTCCCTTGAGAAAGTAATTCTGGTGTTTACCACCAAGCTTACCTTTTTCAATCAATCTATGTTGGTTAGTAATCAAAAGACCAGAGAAAGCTTCAAAGGTATAATCCTTACCATATTCCTTGCGTTCTTTTCAGTTGGTGCGGAAATTTCACATGAACACTTTGAATGGTGTTCTCAAGTTCATCAGGACTAGATCGATGAGTTTTCCATCCTTATTATAATATTTCTTTCCACATTATCCCAATTTCAAATGGATTTCCTTGACACGCACTAAATATTCCTCCATTCTCTCAAAGGAATGAAAATCGAGAGAGATCAACTCTTTCTCTAACTATATGACATGGCTCTCATCGACTCAATTGAACAAGGTTTTCAGCTTCTTCTAGACTTGATGAGGACAATTGATTCCACTGAGGTGAAAATGAATCTCTCGTGAGATGTAGGTCGTAATGACCCCTACATCCTCATCCTTCTTGTCATCAACAGTGAACTGCACCTGATCGTTTGTTGGATCTAGAATTGTCACCTTTATATACTGCCACGGTCCTTTACTCTTCGTAGGGTTTCCATATCTGGTGCCCATATTGCATAATTTGATCTTTTCATAACAATATGATCAATATTTGAATCCATCTTTGATATCTAGATAGACTAGTATGTTTCAAAGTTCCAATCAATAAACCATCGACCCAGAGTCAATCACACAACAAATCCAACTCAACAAGGTTTTCATATAATAGATCAAGGTTTTCAAACCATAGGCTATGATACCATGTTGAGGAATAGGGTGGAACACAACACTACAAATAATCAAAGAGGAATAGAAAAATTCGAAGAGAAGGGATGGTATCTAAAGACATCATTACAACACTTAAACATAGTGCATTGTGGTCAGAACATCATAGTGCATGTTTCACATCTTAATATCCATGATCTATTGCATAATCTCAATTCACTTGCTTGATAATGACCCAAGGGGTCTCTTTTTATAGCCTCGAGATCTAACTAATTTCCATAGAATCTGGAATATCTTGTCCACGTGTATTTGTCAATTGTTAGAGTTGACTCCGCAAAATACGATCTATCGATTTGGCTCGACATGACTCGACCTAACCACCTATGTGTCCAAATCAAAGTCGATTGTTGGGTTGCTCAATCCACCGGTTGACTATCTTTGATTTTTGGTCAATTTTTCGACCGACATGCACATCGACTACTCGACCAACCGGTGTGGTGTGTTGGTCGATCACCTGAACGACTGTATCCAGATGTAGGTTGACTCTCAACTGACTGAACCCAGAAGATGTGTGATGAACCATCAATGCTTGATGTTCCAACATTACCATCATCATTAGATCACATGCACAATGTATTTCTTGGTTTTTTTTTTGGGTCATTATATTTTATGCCCTTCTCGTATTATTTATTTGATTCATTTGCATATGAAAGATGAGGGAACCTTGACTACTAGACCAACCCACATTTTGGACCAACGCACTCAAAAACTTAAGCGTCATTTGGTAGACCAAGTAAAGGTCTAATGGGGTATTTATATTCCAAGTTTAGCTACTTAAGAGGACACAAATGAGATGCATTAGAAATTTCCATAATTATTTTAGAACTTGGGGACAAAGTTTCCTAAAGAAGGGGGTGTTTGTAGTGCCATGTTTGTTTTGACAAGTTTGACATATTTGATTTTATTATTAGAGGGCATTTTCTTTACAAAATGACCCATTTTATTGACATGTGTTGTGATGATGAAACTTAAACATTTTGACTATTTTCATTGGCTTTAATGGATGTAATGATATTTATAAATTATTTTTGTTTTAATAATTATATAATAAACATTGATGGATAAATTGTATAGTGATATGATGTAATTGACAGTGTCAATTTACATCGTTATGATGCATTGAAATGAATGTATACATATATTTTTGATGCATTAGTTTTTAGTTGTTATTGATGGTTTTTCTAATATAATAGGGAATCCATAGGTGTACATTGACATGGGATTGCATCAACATCATATGGACTCTTGATTGAGTTAGGATATTATAATATGTCATGTGAATAACAATGTGCTTTAATTTATGATTATAGAACTATTTAATGTGTTGATTTCAGTGTGTGCAAACAGTGAATATCCATGTCAATCAATCCACCCATGGGTAATGGAGTTTTATGGAATTTGTACATTGTATCACCAAGAGAGGAGGAACAACATTCTTGTTTTCACCTACTATCACTTTTTTTTTTTGTTTTAGGTTGAAAATATCATAACATTTTAACTCAAATATTGCACATTGTCGTGAGGGTAGGCCGCAAATTTGATCACTCACAAGGTTTGCTCGAGGTGTGCCCAATAATATGCAATCCTTACTCCTTAGTGACCATTAGTCTTTCAATAAGGTAGTAACAAATTTAGTTAATTTGGTTTCAAATGTTATATCATGCTAGAGATTTCTCTGGATAAAAATTATGTATGTGGTTTCGAAACGTCCAACGTTTCGAGTGGAAACTCAACCCATCAACAGGGACATAAAAATATTGTATGATTATGATGATGATGGGTGGAGTTTCCACTCAAAACGTTGGATGTTTCAAAACCGCAGACACATTTTTTATCCAGAAAAATCTTCAGCATTATGACTAACTATGGAAATTTGCATATTGTGATGTTATACCATTTCTTCCACCAAATAAATTTAGATGTTTAAAGGGCATGTGTGAACATAGCACACTTGGTATTTACTGAAAGGTAACTCTTGAAGGGAATAGAGAAGCATGGTACCCTTTGTATCAATTATATTTGTTAAGCATACATGAAAAATGTGTTTGACTAAACATGTGCATTTTATTTAGTTTGAAAAAAATAAAATGCATGGTTGATTGATTGAGCATATAAGTCATTACATATTTCATTAAACAATATATAGCCTATTTAAAACCCATTATAAAAATAAATACATTTTAAAATTCCCATGAAATGGGAAAAAATATAATTTTAATTAACTAAGAATTGATTACTAGTGCACCCATAAATTAAGGAGAAGAAAGAGAAATAAAGAATTCAAATTCAAACAGAAGTGTGGGAAAAGAAAAGTGAGATTGTAAGAAATAAAGAGAATAAATAACTAACAAAAGTAGTGACTACATTTTCATTCACTCAAATAGAGAAAGAGGAGATCAAATTTAAGTGTGCACTTGTGCGCTTGTGCATGTGAGTGACACATGGGTGGGTGAATAATAAGTAATTAGAAAATTAAGAAACTGCGTTTTTAATGATATGGGTCAATGGTTTGAGCAACGAAACCTATTAAAAAAAGGCTTGAGTGCACGTTTTAAACATTTACAGTATAGCAATGCACACATGTATTATTTATAAAACAGAAAGAAAACAATACCATTTACACATAATACTCAAAAAAATATCCTAGAACCCTTTGATCCGGATTTCTTTTCGGAACGAAATGAAAGCGGAGATATTACAATGAAACACTCATGAAAATTGCTAGAAACAGAGAAATAGAGCAATACTTGATTTCTATTAATGAAATAATTGTAAAGAGACTGTAAAAATACAGAGTACAAGACTCGTTAGAATGGTGGCAGTTTTATCTCTGAGAAGATATGTGACGGTTACACTCATTCGCCAGAAGATCATTACAATGAGGCTCTGAAAGACTTTTTATGATAAATAAGAATGTCAAAACCCTAGACATCCAAAAACCTAACCCTAGGAGATGAAACGCCAAAATTCATGTGGGCCCCGTTTGGGTGAGTTAGTACATTAACTTCCTGGGGTCGTAACTTTTGCATACGATCTTCGTTTTAGGTGCGTGATAGCCCATTGGAAAGGCATTTTCGAGAA
>JZKD02S0192708.1:12184-22548 GCA_000966675.3 Picea glauca | reverse complement strand
GTCTACTCTTTGAAATACATATTATTTCATAGATTCCACTTCTTATCCTTTGAGAAAGGGGTAATGGAGATGCACCAATAAAAACTTGTAAACCATGGGACAAATGTGTTGGCATCAATGAGATGCTACAAGAAAGTAGGTTTCTAAAAAAAAAAAAATATGAAATTTTCAATGGCATGAAGAAATTATTCCATGTTGATGTGGAGTTAATCATGTAACATCCTCAACCTCTAGTTAAATAACATTATGTGTAGAATACACATTATAATTAAGATTTTCTACATAATTAAATTTTTGTATGTTACCATTTGACTCATATCAAAATTCTAAATGCATATAAAAAAAAATATTAAAACATGAATGCACATGTTCAATAAAAAAACAAATACATGACATTTATATAAAGTATTTGCATAGATGAATAAACATAATAACATAACATAGCATTTATCTATTAGAAATTAACCAATTGGATACGTATGAAGGTGTAATGTCCCCTTACAATTGATCATGACGGAGGATGACTCAATAATCTATATGACTCCCGTAGGCTATAGTCAACAAAGAAAAGCGAGTCAAGGGGGTTTATTTGGTGCCAATAGAATCATTATATCCTAAAGTGAAATTAAATAAATTAAATGATTATATTTAAATGAAATTGGAGGGAAAATAAAGTGAGGGTTTGATTTGGTCAAAAAGGGGAAATATCTAGAAGGTCTAGAGGAAGCATAAATAGAGGAGTAACCCTTTTCTTTGGAATTATGATTTGATCTCTCATCGTGGAGTGCTCTTGAAGCCATTGTTTCGTTAGGGTTTAGAAAAACAATTCCTCTACTAAAATCTAGTTTTGGTGGTGCAATAACCACTCTAGTTAGACAAGGGGGGAGTCCATCTAGGACTACCACTAGAGCTTCAATTGGGATTTGGTTTTCAGTTGGAGATATACCATCTTGCATAGTAGGTTGGAAAATATTTCATAGGAGGCCATACTCAGACTTGGCAGGTATGAGGAGGATTTCTAAGTAAATCATGGTACAATACAACCATGTAGGTTGAGTATAGGGTGTCCCGCAAGGCCCTCGTGAGTCTCTGATAGACAATTGATAATGTCCTTTGAGGACCTTTGTGATCAGGGGTTTGCAATGGCCGATTGGATCTAGATGAAGGAGGTTAGAGAAGGTCTGATAGAATTTCTATTGTAGAGAATATCAAGAAGCATCATAGATTGGCATCATTCCAGGTTTACATCCATTGCTTTTTGTTAGTATATTTGTGCAGTTGCCTTGCAGCCATTGGACTTGTGTGTTGAGGAGTATTTCATAGTTTTTATTACAACCATTAGATATCATTGTATTAATGTTTCAATCCATAATACGATGTCATTATTACATGCTTTATTTTTTGTGTAATGGATCCATGCAATGTGTTTGCCAATATTCCAGTATAAGAAAACTTCTTGTAAGGGATTAACTGCAACATTTTTTTTATTTTTATTTTTTATTTTTTATTTTTTTTAAGCTGGCGGAATACGGATTAACTGCAACATTTTTTTTTTTTTTTTATGTTGGCGGAATCGGCAACTGGACCGGTCTCGTACTCGCATGACACGGGGTTGATTCCGACCGCTACCACTATAACCTCCAGGTGCCATACGTATGCCCCTTCCGCAGGCACGGGTAAGTCGGGGGGATTTGAACTTGAAACCTCATCGTACATAACACGCTATATCATGACACTTGCCAATTGAGCTGCCCCCCGGGGGCTGATTAACTGCAACATTAATACCAAGTGTTTGACATATTTAGATAAAAAAAATTAACAATTTTTGGATGGAAAACATAATGAACCCATATAATCTAGTTGGAGACATTATGGTGGTATCATAGATTGTGATATTTCCAGCCTGTGATTTCTTTGTTCATTGATACCAAGGAAGACTAGAGGACAAGAGAAAAAACCCACCCTAGGATCAGAGTCAAAAGAAGTAGAAGTAGAAGGAATTATGGAGGATCATCCTAAATATATGACCATATAACTGTTGGGAAGCATAGCTAATGGGAAATAACAATTAACACAAGTCCTAACATATTTTTTTTTTCAACAATCAAGCAAACCAAAACCAGGGAGGTACCAATGGGAACCATGCAAAGGCCATCCATAGAGATGGAAATAATCTTGAAGGGAGTAATACATATGTGTCGACACATAGTGTCTTCTAGAAAAATAATAGAAATGTACCCAAACCCTTATTGCCTCCATTCCTTGAAGAGAAACCTACAGGAGCACTGGAACGGCAGGGGGAAGATGAAATGAAATCCTACTTTAGGGAGTATCAATTGTTGGAAGAAGAAGCCCAAGAATCCATGTCTTACAATTAATATTAAAACCTTAGGATGGGGAAAAAACCCAAGATGGGCCATAATCAATATAATTTTGATCTTTAGCACAAAGGAAGTTCATTATTCCATCTTTTGACATATCTGATAGGTGCACAACCCTGTTAGAAAAACAGTTGTGCTCGTTTCACTGTAGAAAATATGGCAATATTGTCACCCAACCATAGGCACAAAGGCCACCCAGGATCACCTTAACCTTGACAGTAAAAATAATTCTAGAAGCAATCCAATAGCCAACCAAGGTAGCATATCTTTCTCCAAGGCTAGCGTACCAAGCAAGAATAACAAAAGGCCAAGCAGAAAGTCAAAACCATAACCAAGAGAAGGTCCAAGAAAAAACCTAAATGCCATTTGCAACAACTGCAGTTCCTCTCCAAAATTGCACACCACTGGTCTTATGCAGTTGTGAGAGTTAGTATGACAAATGAACTCTAGCACCATCTTATTTATAGTCCTCTAAGTGACCTAACTAGGCCAACTTCTACTTCTAGAGGCTAATAACTCAATAATAAATATTCTCTTGAGCCAAATTGTCTCCTAGGGTTATTATCAAACATTTTAGGGTTTCTCTTGCTTCCCGAAATATTCTAGTTTTGTCAGGGTTATATGTAGAGGTTAATACCTCCTGCAGCTACCATAATATCAACAGTACCTCCTAGATAGGGAGTTATTAAAGGAAATGGTATTGAGCACAAACAAACCATTCAACCGATATCATCATCATATCCACACAAACTATCTCATTGTCAAATCATGAGCACCATCATCAGTATCAATATCATCTGATAGAATCAACTACATCATCTCTCGAAGCCACACTCCATCTAAGTAATCAGGCATGATTTTGAATAAGTCACTCACTCCATAGAGTGATATAAGAATCATTCTTCTAATCTAGACATACATCCTGGAAGAATGATTGTCCTCGACCATTTTCCACGAGGAGAATGTTTATCCACTAGCAATATTTCCTTCCTGGACCATTCTCCACCTGGAGAATTTTTGTCCATCATCATATCGAATATCCACATAGATGGAAATCATCTTCAACAATAGTGATAGTCTCCATGGAAATCAAAAAAATGCCATCCAATAGAACATAATTGTTTCTATCCATAATAATACGCAACTACTACCTAGTGGTACACAACCACTCCTAGTAGCACACAACTACTAAGAAGTGACACACAATCATGCCCAGTGGATCACATCCACCACAGTAGCATACAACTACTATCCAGAGACATACAATCTCCACAACAATCATATCATATGATATCAACCTTCATAAAACAATATCATGATACAAACTGAGTCATTTAGGCCATTCTTCCACTCACATCTGTGAGATATGGAAGAGCATATGCCCTCAAAAGGTAAAACATAACCCATGGGATATATAGACTATTCTTTACAAGCATATAAGAATAATTGTCCTTGATTTTTGAACCTAGACCATTCACCTAAATGNGAGACATTATGGTGGTATCATAGATTGTGATATTTCCAGCCTGTGATTTCTTTGTTCATTGATACCAAGGAAGACTAGAGGACAAGAGAAAAAACCCACCCTAGGATCAGAGTCAAAAGAAGTAGAAGTAGAAGGAATTATGGAGGATCATCCTAAATATATGACCATATAACTGTTGGGAAGCATAGCTAATGGGAAATAACAATTAACACAAGTCCTAACATATTTTTTTTTTCAACAATCAAGCAAACCAAAACCAGGGAGGTACCAATGGGAACCATGCAAAGGCCATCCATAGAGATGGAAATAATCTTGAAGGGAGTAATACATATGTGTCGACACATAGTGTCTTCTAGAAAAATAATAGAAATGTACCCAAACCCTTATTGCCTCCATTCCTTGAAGAGAAACCTACAGGAGCACTGGAACGGCAGGGGGAAGATGAAATGAAATCCTACTTTAGGGAGTATCAATTGTTGGAAGAAGAAGCCCAAGAATCCATGTCTTACAATTAATATTAAAACCTTAGGATGGGGAAAAAACCCAAGATGGGCCATAATCAATATAATTTTGATCTTTAGCACAAAGGAAGTTGATTATTCCATCTTTTGACAGATCTGATAGGTGCACAACCCTGTTAGAAAAACAATTGTGCTCGTTTCATTGTAGAAAATATGGCAATATTGTCACCCAACCATAGGCACAAAGGCCACCCAGGAGCACCTTAACCTTGACAGTAAAAATGATTCTGGAAGCAATCCAATAGCCAACCAAGGTAGCAAATCTTTCTCCAAGGCTAGCGTACCAAGAAAGAATAACAAAAGGCCAAGCAAAAAGTCAAAACCATAACCAAGAGAAGGTCCAAGAAAAAACCTAAATGCCAGTTGCAACAACTACAGTTCCTCTCCAAAATTGCACACCACTAGTCTTATGCAGTTGTGAGAGTTAGTATGACAAATGAACTCTAGCACCCTCTTATTTATAGTCCTCTAAGTGACCTAACTGGGTCGACTTCTACTTCTAGAGGCTAATAACTCAATAATAAATATTCTCTTGAGCCAAATTGTCTCCTAGGGTTATTATCAAACATTTTAGGGTTTCTCTTGCTTCCCAGAATATTCTAGTTTTGTCAAGGTTATATGTAGAGGTTATAACCTCATGCATCTACCATAATATCAACACTACCTCCTAGATAGGGAGTTATTAAAGGAAATGGTATTGAGCACAAACAGACCATTCAACCGATATCATCATCATATCCACATAGACTATCTCATTGTCAAATCATGAGCACCATCATCACTATCAATATCATCTGATAGAATCAACTGCATCATCTCTCAAAGCCATACTCCATCTAAGTAATCAGGCATGATTTTGAATAAGTCACTCACTCCACAGAGTGATATAAGAATCATTCTTCTAATCTAGACATACATCCTAGAAGAATGATTGTCCTCGACCATTTTCCACGAGGAGAATGTTTATCCACTAGAAATATTTCCTTCCTGGACCATTCTCCACCTGGAGAATGTTTGTCCATCATCGTATCGAATATCCACATAGATGGAAATCATCTTCAACAATAGTGATAGTCTCCATGGAAATAAAAAAAATGCCATCCAATAGAAGATAATTGTTTCTATCCATAATAATACACAACTACTACCTAGTGGTACACAACCACTCCTAGTAGCACACAACTACTGAGAAGTGACACAGAATCATGCCCAGTGGATCACATCCACCACAGTAGCATACAACTATTGTCTAGAGACATACAATCTCCACAACAATCATATCATATGATATCAACCTTCATAAAACAATACCATGATACAAACTGAGTCATTTAGGCCATTCTTCCATTCACATCTGTGAGATATGGAAGAGCATATTCCCTCAAAAGGTAAAACATAGCCCATGGGATATCTAGACTATTCTTTACAAGCATATAAGAATAATTGTCCTTGATTTTTGAACCTAGACCATTCACCTAAATGGGCCATTCCTCCAACACTAATCACACTACAACCTGGAGAGAATGAGTATTCCCTAGGGAATGCATGTCCATGATTGTTGAACCTGGACCATTTGCCTAAATGGGCCATTCCTCTGGCACTAATAACAGTGCAACCTAGAGAGAATGATTATGCCATAGGGAATGACTTTTCAGACCATTTCCTATGGAAATGAATGTCCTAGATACCAACCTCCAAAAAAGAACATTCTTTGAAACTTCTCACAATTGTGAACTTCAAAAGAATGACTACTCGACGAGGAGGACCATTCTACTTGACCACTACTCTAAGTGACTGCAAAGAAGAATGACTATCCTAGAACATTTCCCCACACTGGAAACAAGCATAATCACTTTCTATGGTATGTCAACAATATATCAGACCATTTTCATTACGAAAATGACTGCATGATATGGACCATTTTCCAAACTGGAAAATGATTTTTCATTAGAAATATTGAACCACTTTCTAAACTAGAAAGGAACTGCCCATCCTAGACCATTTTGTGAACTGGAAAATGATTGTCCATAAATCAACAACATATCAGTGCTCCCTCCCAACTTGGGATTAATCACTTCCTTTTTCAATAAGGAAGTCGTCTCCATGAGCCCTAGCTTATCTCTTAAGTACACAAACTTCTCATCTTGGACAAAGGCTTTACCAAAATATTTGTTATCTGCTCATCTATGTAGATATATTGGAGAACCACTTCTCTCTTCTGGACTTTATCATAGAGAGAATAATTCTTGATCTCAATGTACTTCCACCTATCATGGAACACTGATTTCTCTTAAAGCTTCACATAGCTCTGATCATTACGATATATCATGGTCGAATTCAACACCTGATCAGATGGTCCACAAATCAACTTACACAGCCACATTGATTTTGCACAAGCATAAAAAGCTGCAATATACTCTGCTTCTATAGTGATAATTGCAACATACTTTTTTTTCCTGCTATCCCATGACATTGTGGCAAAGCTCAAACTGAAACATATCAAAGTAGCATTTCTTTTGTCATATGCACTCCCTTCCAAATCTGAATCGATAAATTCATGCAACTGTATGTCATAATTTAAACACCCCACAAAACAAACATTTGATTGAGTATTTTCCAAATACATTAACGATCCAATAAATTGTCAATACAAAGACGGGTCTATTGTATTAGAGTCCCTTCAACTTCTTCATACCTGTTATCATCCTGGACTTATGAGTAACCATTCTAATACACTTTCTTTGTCATAGGAAGTTTTATCCATGCTTCTGTTGTATATGACATACTCTACATCAAGTTGCTTGAATCCATACAAGGTCTTCTTCCATTTGCATACATGGGTCTCTTACTCATATAAGATTCTTTCTCAATTTGCTTTATTGGGAAGAACAATATTTTACATGTAAATTTGAATCCATGGATACTGCAAGAGGTATATCTGGTTTACTGGAACAAGTTGTCGTCATAGTCTTCTCCCTCCTTCTGGAAGAACCTCTAGTTTTGAATCTTGCAATGATTCCATTCATAAGTCTTTTTTATATTTTCTTACATACAATGTTCTTCACCACAACTTCCATTTCTTATGGTTGATTTCTTCTAGTGGGTTCAAACCAAGATGGTAGTCTTATGATTCTTGGTATAATAACTGGTTGTTCTGGATTTTCTTTCTATCTTGGAATATTCATGTTCTTCCTCATGTTCCTCTTTATATTTTGAGTTCATGGAGTCTTCTATATATTCCATTCCCTTCCTTCCCGAAGATTCCAAATTCTTCCTTTCATCATAGGAACACAGATGTATATGGACAACCAAGGATACTTAAGATTTATTTTCGAGGAAGACTTCTTCTAGAGTCAAACTAAACATGTGTTTCTTATCATGGCTTCTACTTTCAAAGGGAACATGGAAAAATACTTCATAATATTCACAGATTCTTCAATGGATCATATCATTTAGGATTAGCTCCCTCCTAATCCTGTATGCATGCATGAATGCATGCTCTTCTTTTGGAATTTTGTAATCATCTCCATTCATCTAAGATAGTCCATGCTTCCGTCTTCATTCTTATTTCCTTCTGCAAAGTGTCAGAAGTCTTATTATAATTTTCTCTCAATTATTGACTTCTTTATGATTTGACTCCTTCTAGGTCTCTTCAATTTTGATTCTGATTTCGACCTATCTAGCAGTCGTTACTTATATTATAGATTCCTCAGGATTTTTGCAATGTACTTCATCTTCTTGTAGTCATCATAGTAGCAATCCTTATCTTGTTATTATTCCATAGGTATTGTTTTACTGACCATATTTTCTTCTAATAAATAGATATGCATGATATGTATAAGAACTATGTAAACATGGTATGTACAAGAACTATGTTATAGAAGAATATTGTTACCTTGAATAGAAGAATAAGTTTGTTTTATCTTTCTTGGCTTTCTTTGAAGGATCCCTTTCTTCGACAATTGTTGCTTCATCTGTTTCCTTCATTTTCTTTAACTTGGGAAAGTGGTTCTTATAATGACCATATTTTCGACAGTTGAAGCATTGTTATTTTGACATATCCTTTTCTTTATTTGGTTTCTCCCTTAAGACAAACTTCCTTTTTTTCTTGAAATTCTTGAATTTTTCTCTGAAGGCTTGATCATCATATTTGTTTTGGGATTTATCTTTTCTGTTAATCCTTGATTCTTCTTGTTCACATCAAGTCCAAAGTTCTTTAAATGTGGGATACTCCTTTCTTGTGTTCATGCTTGCGGAAAATACATCTGATGTCTTGGGAAGGCCATTGAGTACTTTATTTACCAGTTCATTTTTTTTAAATGATTTCTTCAATAGCTTGTAGTTGATCTCTTAACTGAGATATTCTCACAATGTATGATGTTATGCTATCATCATCATTCATTTTAATTGCACATAGCTCATTCTTTAGACTCATTACTTGTCCAATGTTTCTAACTAAGATGAGGTTAGTTAGGGAGTCTTAGATCTTCTTAGATGAGTCAATATGAGAGATGTAGGGTATCAAGTATTCTTTTACAGAGTCCACTATGATACTCATAGAATTGGTGTCATTTCCCTTGAACTTCTCTATAACTGCAATTTCTTGAGGTTTCTTCTCTTTTCCTACTTCAAACTATGGTTCCATGATATTTCCTTTTATGATATCCAACACTTTATTCTTAGCAAGGATGAGGTCAATCCTTGTCTTCCATGCTCTGAAGTTAGAAGCCCCTTCTAAATTGTTTTCTAACTTCGTAGAGTAAGTCGTGACTGGTTTGAATTTGACTTGATCAACCTTTGACTTTGACCAAAAAATCAAACTTGATGCCTTGTCTTGCTGAGAGTACCGGGAGGTGTGATAGGCTAGGGAACACTAGGATATTGAAGAATTAGGTCAAGCTCTTCACTTAAGGTGCCTGAAAAATACGGTTAGGGTTTGGTTTCTACAACAAAAAATTGACTACAACTGCAACTGTAACTGAGAAAATCCTCCCAATATATCTTCCAGCAGTTAGATTATTGAAAGATAGTGTGGGACCATAACCTATTAGAAAAATAGGTGTCATTTCACCATAGACAATATAGAAATATTGTCACCCAGCCATAAGCACAAAGGCCAACCTCGAGCACCTTAACCTTGACAGTCAAAATAATTCCAGAAGCAATCCAATAGCCAACCAAGGTAGCACACCTTTCTCCAAGGATAACGCACCAAGAAAAAATAACCAAAGGACAAGAAGAAATTCCAAGCGATACCCAAGAGAAAGTCCAAGCCAAAACCAAAATGCCAGTTGCAATAGTTGCAGTTCCTCTCTAAACGTGTGCACCACTGGTCTTATGCATTTGTGAGAGAGTATGAAAAGTGAGGTATAGATCCCTCTCATTTATAGTCCTCCAAGTGACCTAATTGGGCTGACTTCTACTTCTGGAGGCTAATAACTCAATAATAAATATTCTCTTGAGCCGATTCGTATCCTAGGGTTATTATCCAACATTTTAGGGTTTCTCTTGCTTCCGAAATATTCTAGTTTCCTAAGGGTTATGTGTAGAGGTTAATGCCTCCCACGGCTACCATAATATAAACAAACCTGAGCATGGGTACATAGGTTGGAAAATTATTTCCAACTTATCCCAATGACATAGGAAAAGGCCATCAAATTTTCCACCCTACACTTGGATGGAGAGGCTCGTGAGTGGTGGTGCCATGGGATATTAACATTGGGACATTCCATGATCCGGGGCAGGATCTTTTATGATTATGGTTGAGTTTTAACTTGCATGAATATTTTAACCATTTGAGAAATTAACGAAAGAAGGAGGAAAGAAGAGGATATATATATCAGTCAAATACTCATATGCAGATCTGAAAACAGTAAGAACAGCAAACCATAAGAACGCAGGTTGATAACGGAGTTCGACACAACGTTTGCCTACGTCTCCGGGCCTTTTTCCTGTGGGGAAGGCTTCTTTATTTCT
>JZKD02S0192697.1:0-14037 GCA_000966675.3 Picea glauca | reverse complement strand
TACATGTTCCAAAGGAAAATAGGAATAAGCTGGATAAAAAGGCTGAAAAGTGTATCTTTATTGGTTATAAAGATGGTGTGAAAGGTTATAAGCTTTGGAACCCATAAACCAAGAAGATTATTTACAGTCGAGATGTTGTTTTCAGAGAGGTAAAGATGTTTCCAAACAAGAATTCCTACCAAGGCCAGAAGAACTTGAGAAAATAGAGTTGGAGTTGGATGATGCAAAATCTGAATCATCTGAAGAAGATGAAGCAAAAGAAGAAGAAGAACCTCATACCCCAGTATTGAGGAGATCAGTGAGAGAAAGAAGGCAAGGAGAAAGGTATATTCCACCTGATTTCCATTCCAATTTTGCTTTATCTATTATTGCTGATGATCCCAGAACTGTCAGGGAAGCAGTGAATTCAGAGGATAGTAAACTCTGGAAGAAGGCCATGGTTGAAGAAATGGATGCCTTGGATAAGAATGAGGCATGGGATATACTTGAGTTGCCAGCTAAAAGAAAATCTGTTGGCAACAAATGGTTGTTAAAAAAGAATTTTAATGCATAAGGAAAAGTGGAGAAATACAAAGCTCGGTTAGTAGAAAAAGGTTATTCCCAGGTAGAGGGAATTGACTTTGGTGAGATTTTTTCTCTTGTTGCTAAGTTAACTTCTATTACATTTATTTTATTTATTGTTGCTTCTTTTGATCTTGAAGTGGAATAGATGGATGTGAAGACAACATTCCTACATGGGGATCTGGAAGAAGAAATGTACATGAAGCAGCCATAAGGCTTTGTAGTGAAGGGAAATAAAGAGATGGTCTGTAAGCTAAAGAAGTCACTATATTGTTTGAAGCAATCACCTAGGATGTGGTACCGAAAGTTTGACACATACATCCTTGGATTGGGATTTGTGAGAAGTGGGGATGATCACTTTGTATATTCCAAGGATGTTGGTAATCACTTCATTTATGTAGTGTTGTATGTTGATGACATGTTGTTGGTAGGAAATAATGTGGATGTTATCAAGGAGGTGAAATCCCAGCTATCCTCCAAATTTGACATGAAGGATCTCGGTGCTGCTAAATTCCTTCTGGGAATGGAAATTAAAAGAGATCATGCTAACAGGAAACTCTGGTTGAATCAAAGAAAATATGTTTAGATGATATTGCAGAGGTTTAATATGCATGGAAGTAAATCGTTCAAGGTTCCTATTGTTGATATTATGGTAGTTGTGGGAGGTATTTACCTCCACGTGTAAACCTAAAGAGAATAGAATATTTCGGGAAGCAAGAAGAAACCTAATTAGTTGGCTAATAACCCTAGAAGACAAGTCGACTCAAGAGGATAACTTGTATTAGGTTATTATCCTCCAAGAGAAGAAGTCGGCTAAAGGAAATATTATATACTAAGTAAATAGGCACCCAGAATGAGAAGTCGGCCCAAGCAGTTTTCCATATTTAGTATAAATACAGGAGGCCGGTCTTCATTCTGGTAGGTAGTCTCAGAATTGTAGAGCAGCACTTGTGCGCACTGCAATGCCCATTTTTGTGCACAGGTTTGGAGGAGAGCTGCCATTGTAGTTGCTCCAACTAGCAGACCACGTTTGGCTTGGACTATCTCTTGGTTAGGGTTTGGATTGTCTGATGAGATCTTGTTTGATGTGATATCCTTGGGGAAAGGTGTGCTACCCTTGTTTGGCTATCTATCCTAGGGTTTTCTTCTGGAGTGATTCTATGTCAAGGTTAAGGTGCTCGGAGGGTGGCTTCATCCTATGGTTGGGTGACAATAGCGATATTGTCAATGGTAAAATGAACACATACATTATATTCTAACACCTATTTCTTTAGGTGTAAAGTTACCTGCAGATCAGTGTCCCAAGACATAGGAAGAAGAAGAGGACATGTCCCATGTTTTGTATGCCAGTGCAGTTGGTAGTTTGATGTATGCAATGGTCTGTACTAGACCGGACATTGCACATGCAATGGGAGTTTTGAGCAGGTATATGTGAAAACCAGGGAAGGAGCATTGGACAACAGTAAAGAGGGTCTTTGGGTATTTGTGTGGCACTACCAATTATGGATTGTGCTACCAAGGAAGACCAGGATTGAATAGAGTGGTGGACATACATGGCTTTGTTGATGCAGACTAGGCTGGAGATCTGGATTACAGAAGATCTACAAGTGGGTATGTGTTTAACCTATGTGGAGGAGCAATCAATTGGATGAGAAAAAGACAGGTTGTAGTGGCACTCTCAACTACAGAAGCCGAATACATGGCATCCACTCTATCAAGCAAGGAAGCAGTATGGTTATAGATATTGTGTTCAGGTATTGGGTTGGTACAACAAGCAGTGAGATTAGATTGTGATAGTCAGAGTGCAATATTCTTGGCAAAGAACCCATCTTATCATCTGAAGACAAAGCACATTGATGTTTAGTATCACTTTGTGAGAGACATGTTTGAGGAAAATAAGGTGTTGCTCAAAAAGGTTGACACTTTGAAGAATGTTGTAGATTCATTAACAAAGTCTGTGAGCACAAAAAATTTCTCCTAGTGTAGAGTAACAATGGGAATTGTTGCCCTGGATTGTTGACTATATAATCCTGTGGACCCCTAGATGCAAAGAAAACAACAAGTGGGAGAATGTTGGGTATGTGTTATATTCTTTGCATGTGTGTGTGTGTGGGCGCGTCAGATTCGACAATTGCTTCTGGCGATCCCTCTAGTATTGCACCGGGCACTTCCTAGGGGGGTCCCAGGGGGGTAGGTATGCCCCCCCTTGGTTATGGGCATCCCGAGGTCGATGGGGTTCAAAGTAGCAACCAAAAAAAATTTTGGGTGGTTTTTGCTATTTTTTGCAGTTTTTGCTATTTTTTGCAGTTTTTGCTATTTTTAGTAGATTTTGCTATTTTTAGCGATTTTCTAAATTAATCTCGGATTAAGGGATTAGGGTTTTGGTATATACGGAATACCTAAAAACATTGTATATATTGTATGGTGAATGGTGAAATTCCATATAATGAATATAAGAAAGGTTTTCCCTGGTTGAGGGTTTCCGGTATAAATCTTTGTGTACTCTGTGTATGAGCCATTGATTAAATTATGTTTTGCTTAAGAATGTATATGCATTGTTTTACTTCACAGGTTTAAAAATTACACATTATGGATAATGAGATCAATATTGTAAAAAAACAAAGTCCGCATATTAATTATTTAGCATGTCTTGAATAAATCAAGAACTCAGTTATAGAGGATATTTTTTACTTTCAAGGAAATGATATAGTGTGAGATGTGTTCTTTGAAATGCATGGATCACTAGTGTCTTCCATTGAGAATGAAAAGTTGTTCAAGTTCCACTCAAGTGCCCTCATTATACTATTCAAACAATACAAATTCTTGTTAGTTTTTGTATCTTGGAGGTACTTATGCATTGGCGGTGCCCAACATGCATAAGTGACCAAGAAAATTTCTCTCTTAAGTGACTTTATAAAGTAAGTTTATAAAGTGACTTTATAATGTGAATTTATAAAGTCAAGTTGGGCCTTTTAATATTTAATGGGTAGAAGTGACTTCTTGAAGTGTGGGTGACTTAAGTGATTTAAGTGAACTCAATAGAACATTAATTCATGATCGTTGATCTCGAGAGGGAAAGATCTAATATTGATCGTTTATCTCTTTAGAGAAATAGAGTTAGGGAAGTTACTCATTAATGAGTGGATAAAGGCATCACTTGAGGGAGATGGGGTGCACTTTTCAAAGAGATGTTGAGGGGAATGTGAAGAGGTGCACTTTCCAAGAGAGGATTTGAGTTGAAAGGAAGAAAAAAAGAAGAAGCTAGAGGATTCGCACACATCCCAAGGAGAATAGGTTGCACACATCCCAAGAAATTCATCATTTATGACAGAAGTATCGTAGAGCATTAAAGGAGGTTGTACAATATGGATTCAACATCCATACAATAGTTTTTTATGGACAGAAATCGAGGCAAGAGACAAGGGCACGATTTTTTAGGCATTTGTTGTAGGAAGAATTCGTACAGTCCGTACTAAAAGTACAACAAAACTCAGGCATGATTTTTGAGGTAGTTTTTAGAGTTGATGCTTATAATACAGGGTCGTACAGGTCATACAACAATGGCACATTTTTCAAGACAACTTTGGAACTAGTTTTGAGGAGGATATTATGCTTGGAGAGTGAGATAAGTATTGTCATTGTTTGCGGAAAAAAATGTATTTTTGTAATATGTGAAAATTTCTATGAGCTCGACAGGAAGAATCTCTCCTTGGTTGGTTTTCCCTTCGGGGTTTTTCCAAGGACATTGCCCAGAAAATCCTTGTGTTAAATGTGGTTGAATGTTGTCTATTGTTATTTTATTTTCCGTTGTTAAATTTAAGTTTGCTTAGTAATTGTATTTATGCTCATAAGTCACTATTGAATGTTGTTAAGTTTGTTGCATTAAAGCTAAATTTTATTGGAGGTTGAAATCAAAGTTTACTAAGTGTTTTCCTAGTTTTAGGTGAAATTTCAGCATGGTATCAGAGCTTGAGCTCTAAGGTTCAGTGGACAGAGTTTGGCACTTGCATAGCACGATTTGTAGGGGTTTTGATTTGAAGAAGAAGGGGAAGAAAGGGTATTTTTTCAGTTGTACAAGGATGGCTTCTAGCCCAAGTATGAGGATAGGTTGGAGGGAATCTCCAACTACCTAAAATGGAAGGTGAGAATTGTAGTTTTTCTTGGGGAGAACAAGTTGTTGATGTTTTTGAGTACTACCATGACAGTGTCTTCATCATTTCCCATTTCCCTAGACCTCCATGAGGTGAAGGAATCAAGGGTGCAGAGGATAATCTTGGATGAAGTGAGAGACCACTTAATTCCACATTTGGATGAGAAGCTGAAATCCAAGGAGATGTTGGTTGCACTAACAAACTTGTATGAGAGAAAGAAAGAGAACAAGAAGATGGCCCCGAGGGAAAATCTCCATTGCATTAGGATGGCCAAGGGAGAGAGTGTGGCCTCCTATATCACTCGGCTTAGACAAGTGAAGGATGAGTTGGAAGTTGTAGGGGATATTATTCCAAACTCAAATTTGATGCGCATAGCCCTTAAGGGCTTCACCAAAGAGTGGGGTGTTTTCATGAAGTGTGTGGTGGGGAGAGAGAATATCCCAAATTGGGTCAAACTATGGGATGAATTTACTGAGGAGGAGATCTAGAAGGGTTCTCAGAGTAGAGATCAGGAGAAGAAAGAGGGTGGTGCAGATGAGCAAAATGTTGCTCTTGTGGAAAAGAGAAAAGAATAAGAGGAAGGACATGAGAAAAGTGAAATGATTTGCATGTCACAAAACTAACCACTACGTTGGTAAATGTTTGAACAAGAAGAAGAAGAAGGAACCAGAGGTATCATCTTCAATTGAGGTTGTTGAGTTTACTGAGAAGTCCGAGAGGGAATTTTCTCTGATGATTGGCCTTTAAAGAAGTGGTAGTGCATATTTTGGGGACATTGGAGTGTGGTTTGTGGAAAGTGGTTCATCTTGGAATATGATGAGAATGAGGTCTGTGTTCCTCATTTTTTCAGAAATAGACTCAAACTATTATGTGGGTTGTGGAGCTAGCACCAGATTTTCAATGAAAGGGGTTGGAAGCATGATATTCCAACTGGAGTCGGGAGGTTTTTTGGAGTTGGTCAAGGTGTTTTTTGTTCCAGAGATGCCAGTAAATTTATTCTCAATGTCAGCTTTGTAGGTTGATGGATGTGGAGTTGTGTTTTACTGTGGATTTGTGTTTCTATATCCAGAAGGAGCTACTCCTGACACAACAATATTGCTTGGTGTCCAGCATTAGAAGTTATAGAAGTTGTTGGGATAGCCTATGGTTGGATCCAGTGGATTCTGCGATTTAGAATCTTTGTTAGTGTTTAAGAGTGAGTAGGTTAATTGAAAGAGTGAGTTGATATCGGGGACTCAGGAATCTTCCAGTACTCTAGCACTTAGAAGGTATGAGATGAAATAGTTGGATTCTTAGAGGAGTGAGGAGACTCCTAGGCACATGTCTTGGATTGACAGGTCTTCATATCAAAGTTCAACACAGGTAGCAACAGTGGCTTCCAGTTCGGAGGGAGCAAAGGTTTCTAGTTCGTTGGGAACAACTACAATAGCAGATAAGATGATGGGATTGGAGGTGTATTTTGGTGGAGGTTCCATAAGTACCTCCCTCATAAGAGAGAGTGTTAGTTTTTGTAGCTTAGAGGTACTTCTACATTGGTGGTGCCCAACATGTAGAAGTGGTTGAGCAAATGTCTCTCTAAGGGACTTTATAAAGTGAGTATATAAAGTGACTTTATAAAGTGATTTTATAAATCCAAGTTGGGCCTTTTAATATTTAATGGGTAAAAGTGTCTTTATGAAGTGTGGTTCATTTAAGTGATTTAAGTGAACTCAACGGAACATTAAGTCACGACCATTGATCTCGAGGGGGAAAGATCTAATCTTGACCGTCTATCTTTTTGGAGATCTAGGGTTAGGGCAATTACTCATTAATGATTGAATAAAGGCAGCACTTGAGGGAGATGGGGCACACTTTTCAAGGAGAGGTTGAGGGGAATGTGAAGAGGCACAATTTCCAAGAGAGGGTTTGAGTTGAAAGGAAGAAGAGAATAAGAAACAATAGGATTGGCATGCATCCCAAGGAGAATAGAGGGCACACATCCCAATAAATTCAGCATTTATGATAACAACACCATACAACATTAGAGGAGGTCTTATGGTATGGATTCAACAGTGATACAACAGTTTTTTATGGACAGAAATCGAGGCAGGAGACAAGGGCATTATTTTTGAGGCATTTGTTGTAGGAAGAATTTGTACAGTTTGTACTAAAAGTAAAACAGAGCTCAATCACGATTTTTGAGGCAGTTTTTAGAGTTGGTCGTATAGCAGTGGTACATTTTTCAAGATAGTTTGAAATTGTTTTTTAGGAGGATATTGTTCTTGGAGAGTGAGATGAGTATTGTCATTGTTTGCTGGAAATTTGTTATTATTGTAATCTCTGAAAATTTATGTGAGCTCAATAAGAATAATCTCTCCTTGGTTGGTTTGCCCTTCAAGGTTTTCCCAAGGGCATTGCCCAAAAATTTGTGTCAAATTCATGGTCGATTGTTGTCTACTGTTCGTTTATTTCCATTGCTAATTTTCAGTTTTCTTAGTCAATGTGTTTATGCTCATAAAGTGCAGTAGAACATTGTTAAGTTTACTACATCACTATTGAAGTTTATTGGAGGTTGAAATCAGAGTTTGTTAAATGTTTGACATAAGTCATAGTAGATTTTAACAATTCATAACTAATAAAATCAAATAATATTTTTTTCAAAGAAGAATAGACAAAAGAAATGTATTTTGTTATTTTGGTTTCTGGCATACATAATAGTAACATGGATGTCTTATTGAAATGTGGAATGGAAATGTGCAAGGACTTAGAGTTGGTGTTTTGATTGTAGTTTTTGTTAATTGTCCACATCTAGTTAAGTTGTAGATGCACCTCACTACTCTCAATGTAGCTACAAGTAATAGTGATACTTACAATTTATCTTATGTTGAATTTGAAATCAAATTTTAAGAAGATTATTAAGTCAAATTAAAATCAAAATAAAAGGTTAACAATAATGTATAATTTAAATTTTAAAGTTGAAAAGTTTATCAATTAAAAAAAATGGTTAGAGATAACATTTAATTGTTCATTTATGTCACAAAAACAATTTCAAGTGGAAGAGAGATATTTATATTTTGAAATCCAAGCAATATATTTAGAGGGCAACCAATCAACCATTATGTTAGTAGAAGGAACCAATCAACCATTATGCTAGTAGAAGGAACCACTACGTACATAGAGATATTTTTTATTTTTTGAAGACCAAGAAATAAGGATATTCAAAGGGCAACCAATAAACCATCATGTTAGTAGCACATAAATTTTTAAGAAATAGCAAATCTTTAACTATTTTTAAAAAATTAGTGAATCTTTAACTAAATTATAAAACATTGTGAAGTCTTGGAAAAAAAATTGATAAAGTATAAAACCATATATGATAATAGGAAAATGTATTCATTAAATTATAATATATTTATTTATATGTTTGAAAAAAGAAACATTAGTTTCCCCTCCTCTAGGCAATGCTACAAGCATCCAGGGTTGTGTTTGTCAAGGTTCTTACTATACACTCTTGTGTATCCCTCTATCAATTTTGAAGATATTTCACCACATTTCCTATATGTGTTGATCACGACCACAACTTCTATCAAGATCAAGAGATATTAATCTTTGCTCTACACTTTTATTATGGATTCTTTATTATTGATTCATTGATTATGAAAGTTCATCATAGAATATTCCTAAATAAGTGGGCACATAATTTTATCCATCAATAAATCCAAATTTATAAGAATATTGATAGGTCACATTCCATGCATGACTTTCTCTTATCATCCATTTTTACCCAAAAAATACCCATTTCCAATGGAGAGAGGTCACTTTTACCCATTATATTTTTGTTGGATTCTAAAAATTTTAAAAAACACATAACTTTGTAATAAATGTTGGGCATAAATTAGGCCTTAGAAGTATAGGGAACAGAGCAATGCACAAAAACACCCAATGAGCATAAATGTCAACTATTGGGTACAAATGAGACCATAAAAACCTCTAGTAGGTATAAACTTAAACCTAAAAATTGTTAGGATATTTAGACACTTAGGAGTTAGTTAAGATCTACTTGGTCTAATGTGGCATTAGGTAAAAGTGTGTTTCTTAGTGTGTTTTTTCAGTATGCATTTGTAGTTAGGAAATTTGACAGTCACGATATGTTCTCAACATAGAGTGATCTGACGATTCATATTCTCCTTGATCTTAACGGCCATTGATCTGTGGATTAACACCCGATTGGTCCATGATCTCTATTTAACAAGCATAGAGGTTCATTTGTCAATCATTGATTGTGAGAAACTCTCTTGTAAAATATCTCTGTAATCTTTTTATTTTGCATTAATAAACTGCTCCAAGTGGTCGCGTTGGTTGGGGTCGTGGATGTTTCCCCATAGGGGTTTTACCACGTCAAAACCTCGGTGTGTTAATCTTTGATCTGGTTTTGTGAGTGGTTATTGAAGGTGTTTGTCCTCTGTTGGAATACCTGTGTTGTTGAACATGGTATCAAAGCAATGTTTGAAGACTCGTTTCTGTTGTAGATCAAGATCGTGAAGTTGAGTTACCTCATCTCCATTTTATGTCATTTCTGTACATTTCTAGGCTAAGAGGACTGTTCCATTTCGTACGAAGTGTTTCTTTCAATTAGGAACACTTTTTCGTTTTACTCGAAAAGGTTTTCGTTTTCCCAAGATACGGCCATTTCAGTCAGAATCAGAGATATAAAGTCTGAATACGCATTTTTAAATTTTTGCAGAGTATTATTTTGGTTTTATATTATTTGTTTCCAGGTTGCTACTCTTTTAGATATGCGTATTCTCTTTTCCCCGCACCCTATGCAATCTCGGAAAATAAAAAACAGATAGGAAAAGGTGCATCTTCCGAGTAAGCTAACTAAGATCTAACCCTTGTTGTCATCGAGAAGCGATTTTTTTTTTCTAATGTGAAAATAGTTTTTTTAGCACGCTCTCCAAGGCCATCTTCCACAAGAAGAACAACAACACCCCCAATCCTCTGGCTAAACAATACAATATGTTTTGCTAGACCATTTGATTAAAAGTTGTCTTATTAAGTAAGAGGTCTTGAATTCAAGTCTCTCTTTTTGTTACTTTTTTTGAAAAAGTTCATGCTCAAATTGTAAAAGTGTATTTCACTTCAGGTATAAAAGTGAATCACTATAAGTAGTTTTAATATTTTATTTTAGAGTTATTTATTTTGTATGCATTTTTTCTTTTATAAAGTAAATTCATTGTAAAAGTGATCCCCACTTCTCTTTATAAAAGTGGATCACTTCATAAAGCAACTTACACCACCACGAGGTCATTTGGTTATCATTTATGTGTTTTTTAAAAGGGCATAACTTTCACATCCGAAGTCCGTTTTTAGTGCCTTTTTTTTAAAACCACACAATTTTTGGAGATATTTCCATATAGATCATCAGTTTCAGTTTTTAAATCCATATTATCTACATATTTAATATGACTTCTTCAGGTAATCTTTTTCTTACTAGAACCAACTACTTCCAATGAAAAATTTATATGGATGATTTATTAAGAAGTAAAGGCTTGTACCGGATTACCTTGGGAAAGGAAAAAGAACCTACTGATGTTGATAAGAAATTCAAATGGGATAATAGGAGTGAAAAATCACTTGGACTAATCAGAATGTCCATCTCTTCTGATTTAAGGTTCCACCTTAAAGAAATTGATGACCCCGATGAAGCTTGGGAAAATATTGAATTTATGTTTGGTAAACTCAATATTATTCGAGCACAACAATTAGAAAATAAAGTACTCACCTTAAGTCCAAATTATTTTTCTTTCCTTGGAGACTATCTATCTAAGTTTAAAACACTCAGAATTGCATGTGAAGAATGTGAGATAAAAATGGAGGAAGAGTGTTGCATCTATCTTATTATTTCTAAGCTAGATAGTGCATATTCTATGTTTTTGTATACCTTTTATGCCATGATAGAGTCTCTAGGGAAAGATTATCAAAAACCCACTCTTGAGTCCTTTTGTGTTTCTTTCATTAGAGAGGAAGATGAGCTTGTACAACTTGAAGTGATCAGCACTGCAGGTACCTCCAAAAAAGCCTTAGTTTCCCAATAGAAAGATAAACCCAAGTATCCCAAGAAGCAACATCCTCGCTACAACAACAAACAACACAAGGATCCCAAACCCGCTCAGACAGCTTTAGATCCTAATGGTAACAAAGGAGCAAAATCTAAAAATAAGAAGACTGACAAACATTGCAACTTTTGTGATAAAGATGGTCATGATGAGTCCAAATGTTTCAAGAAAATGGTAGCTTTAGAAGCAGCGATGAATAAGAACAACATCAATATTGATTCTGCTTCTTCTTCTTCTTCTCATGGACATGCACTTTATGCTTATGGTTTATCCTTCAATACAACTTCTACTTCTTCTCCTAAATAGTGGCTTATTGATTCTGGAACATCTTATCATATGGCTAAGGATAAAGACATATTTTATGTTCTAAATGAATGTAACACGAATAAAATATTTGTTGGTGATGATAGATCTCTTGGTCTTGTAGGATCTGGAACAGTTCAAGTAGATAATGGTCATTTCAATGATGTATTGTGTGTTCCAAGTCTTTCTTGTAACATTCTATCAATATATCAAATCACTCATTTAGATGAAGGTAAAACCATAGAGTTTTTACTTCACCAAGTTGTAATGAAGGATCTAAAAGATCCTAAGCATGTTCTTGCAATTGGAATTGTTGATGATATTACCAGGTTGTACAAGTTTGACAACTTTGGGTCATCATCTTTTTCATCAGTTTTTGTTGCTCATAGTGATGACTTGAGAAAACTTTGGCATGAGCGGTTTGGTCATCTAAACTATCGCTCATTGCAACAACTATGTAATCAACATATGGTGATTGGTCTTCCTCTTGTTTCATGAAGAGATGGTGTGTGTGTCAGTTGTGTTCTCGGAAAACATCATCGGGACAATTTTGACAAACATGCCTCTTGACACACCTTGGGCCCTTTGCAACTTGTTCACAGTGATTTGTGTGGTCCACTTTCTTCTCCTTCTTTTTCTGGGTGCAAGCATTTCTTAACTTTCATTGATGATTTTTCTAGACGTACTTGGGTTTACTTCTTAAAACTTAAGAGAGGAGTTTTTGACAAGTTTATAATTTTCTTATTATAAACTACAAATTAAACTCAAGATCAGTTTATAATTTAAGATACATAAAATTAAACAAAAAATACATAAGATCGGTTTATAATTTAAACTCAAACTCCATAATACATCAACATTTATATCATATTTCAATCATAAGATATATTTTCAATTCAGGCTCAAAACATGAGACATTCTTGAATCGCCTATCATAAAAGCCTAGCAAATTAGTTGACATTTTAATAAAGAAAATTCCCTCGATGATTTTATACTCACTTCATACTTGCCATGTACTCTTGGACTAAGACACCTTGTAAAGAAAATCCTAGCTAATTGAGCACTCATTCAAAGTATGAAACTCGTTTTAATTTATCCTACTACACTTAGTATACAATCAATTTTCACAAATTATGTGGGACCTAACCATCCCCCTAAATACAAAGTATAGCTACAAGGAAACCAGTTGTTTGAAGCACTACCTAAAACAATAGGATCAAAAAATTCTACCTCAATGTGCTTAACAACCTTAAAGGATGGCTGCAATGCATCCACATTAGCATTTTTTGAGCATGGGTCTCCCCATTTTCTAGCATGACATGCAATCAAAGTGAATAATCTATATAAGATAAAGATAATAATCCACCTCTCACAAAACAAAAAAATGAAGTATAACACCATTTTTTATTTAACAAAATGTCCACATAATAGTAATGATCTTGATTCCTATTTATCTAATCATGATTCATAGATTGTATCTCCATCCATGTTTACATATTACTTGTAGAAACATGCACTTCGGTGTATTCTTTTAAGTACTACTTCACATGCTCTGCAATAAAAGGTATGTAAGTAACCAATACCACTTGAGGTCTCACATTGTTATGTGATCAAAGACTAAATTTCATTAAAGAATGTATGAATATAGTTAGAAGCTTAGAGACTACATTTAATGCTCTTTTAATCTTGGCATCAAAAGTATAATTGCACTAGAGGAATGTCTATCTCATGCTAATAGGTCTCCTACAATGAACGCAAAGGAACCTAGTGCATAGACCATTTTTCTCTTTTCTTATCTATGCAAAGTTCATTTCATTTTCTGAATACCAATAAGTCTTTTCAAATAAAATATAAAATAAACATAGTATATTCTAAAAGGTGAAGATGCTTAAGTCATGCTACAAAGTGAAAGGAAATACAAACAAATTTCCTTGCACAATCAAATATATAAAGAAAACAATAATTATTATGGAAAACACATTGAATGCCTAGACACTAAGAAAAGCTATATATTAATCCTAATACCATATGTTTCTCAAATAAACATGAAAAAAAGATGAACAAAAGTTTTTTTTTTTTTTTTTAATCAATGAAAGTCTTTAACTTTAACACAAACCTTTGAATCAATGGAAATCAAATGAAACCAATCATACCACAACAAAAGGTTCATTCAAGCATCAATTGAGAACTAAAAGCATTAAAGGGAGTAACACAATATTTAACCAAATAAAGCCAAACTTCCAAACTTGAAAAAATGCTATGAACACAAGAAACAAACAAACCATTAAAATTTACCAAGACATCAAAGCTAGACATCAAAACAATTCCATGTACTTGAATGAGCCCATTCTTGTTTAGCGGAAGTCTTGTTAAGTTAGTTATTTATCCTTCAATACTAGGAAGCTATCTATGTGAAGAGATAGGTCATAGCTTCATCAAATTCTAGCTTCATTTCCTGTCACATACATGAAAGAGACAATGTAATAATTAAATATCAAAAAATCAATCTTTAAATAACTTGCATCAAGGAAATTTAACTTCAATGTTACAATGAAAAATACAAAATATAGAACCTATTTTACCTTAAATACAACCTCAATCTAGAAAATGGAAGATAAAGTGTTTATCTACATATCGATCATAATTCTTTGTTAGCACACTAAAATCCTTCCACTGGTGGTGGACTAAACTTTTGAAACTCTCAATTTTCCCCTGGACCATAATACACACATGGTTTGGAATCAAGGGTGCAATCCCAACCTAGACATGCTTAGGCGAAGAGGATGGATAAGTCCCAACAAATGCAGTCCTTGGGGAACATTAGGAAACCATGAATCACCTTTTGGTTCATTGTCATCTCACCAAGAAGATATGGGCTATCACTCGTCAACTATGTAAATCACAAGAGCAATGGATTGGAGATA